>JAOWBP010087872.1:0-26353 GCA_028571105.1 Tragopan temminckii
CCTCACCACTCTCTCTGTAAAGAACTTCCCCCTGACATCCAACCTAAATCTTCCCTCCCTCAACTTAAAGCCATTTCGCCTTGTCCTGCCTACCCTTTCAAGGAGTTGATAATTTCTCATCATTTAGTTGATATGATATTAGTTGATGAGAGTTGATAATATTTCATCAATCAGTCAATATCTCATCAATTCATGAATGAGCAACACTGCGAGGACAGTCATTCAGAGGCCCTTTTAAGTCTTGTGACTGCATTTCCTGCATCTTTGTCCGCAGTGCACATGCTGTATCCGGTGCACGAAGCTGGAAGGTTACATGCCCTCTTCCTCCCAGACCAGTCAATAGATGCTATTTTCTTACTTACTCCAGACAATCACTGCTCTGATACACAACTGATTAAACCACACAAAAATGCTACGTGGTGGCTGACTTTCTGGCCTTCATTCCTGATAGAGTGCCTCTCCATTCTGAAGTTCTGGGCTGATCATCAGCCTTATCTCTGGGCTTCCTGCCTCATGTCACAACCCTACTGTTATTTAAGCATAGTTTTGGATTTAATTTAATTTCCTTGTTTATGTTTAGCTTTGATAAAGAGAAGGAAATCTTTTCTAATCAGTTCAAAGAAAGACCATTGACTCAAGACCAAGTTCAGTGAGCTATCAGGGGCAACAGGATACTAATGGCTAATGCAAAAGCCTGAGAAAGAGCCATGGGAACAAAAACCACTGGAGGAAGAACAACTTGTTTTCTGAATCTGCTGAGAGGAAGTGGGATGCGGAAAAAAGTTCCGCATAAAAAACCATGGCAAGAGGGACTGGGAAAGAAAATAAGCAGAGCACCAGTGTGATGAGCTGAAAGGGAAATAAAGGAATGAACTGAGATTTTAGATGTGTACATCCGTGCGTATATGCATGTATAAATGAAAGTTTACATATATAGATACACTTATAAATGACTATATTACATATGCTTTGCGGGTTTCTCCCCCCACCAAGCAAAGATACTGGGAAGGAAGACTAACCTACAATCACAGAACATTAAAGAACTTAAACCAAAGTGTTTCTGAACTGGCAAATATCTCCGCACCTGTTCCCAAAAGATGTAATTGCTCATATCACAGGCAAACAGCTACAGTGGCATCACTGTATGCTGATTAGATTAAGTGTCAGTGTAGAATAAAAAGGTTTTAAAAAATGAAAAGGTAAGCAGACATCTAGAAGTTGAATCTAGCAGAGTATCATGAAAATTCTGATCCTGAGAAGCAGCCACATGACAGAGCCTCATCCACATGTCTTTCCATGAGCTTCCTGGAATTTGGCTCACGTCCCAAAGCCGCTATGTGCAGGCTAGCTAAGGACAGAAGTGTGCATACAAGTGAATGGCATGAAGAGTAAGTTCCAAGTCATAAAAATACTGTGCTAGCAGTTCAGAAGGTTTGAATACAAGAGCTAAGTGAAGAAACAGATAAAGGCCAAACAGTCACATCAGAACTCTCCAAGTCTCACGCATTTACAGCTCCTTATCTCCAGCCCAACACTTTTTATCTAAGAACTCACATGAAAATCCAAACAGATCAGAACTTAACAGACAACTCCAACCATCAGAATCCTTCCAGCGATCAGCGTCCAGAATTCCAGCCAAACTGCTTTCTCTCACAGCTGCTAGTCCAACAGCTCTGACTTTATTAAATCCTCCCAAACATTCTGGTCCCAATTTTCATATCTCGATCAATGGAAAATAGTTGGGTTATTGGTAACCTACTCTGTACAAAACCCTCAGTGCATTTTTACTGCATCACATCTGTTATTACAGAAATACTGTTATGACATCAACTTTTCATGCACTGCTAGTTGCTTATTTACTAGCTCTACATACCCTAAAAATCCCAGGCTCTTTTCATAATTAGCTAAGACCATCAAGGGCATTTTTCTTCTATTGCTACTAATACACATTAAGGGCCCCTGGTCATGCTCAGTAATAGCTGCCTCTTTGATCAGCACCCAGGTCAAATACCATGAGAGCAGCCTTCCAAGAAATGCTCAGCTGTTCTGTCTTCCATTATCCCAACTGTAGGCTTCGCCAGCAAAATGGCTAGGGATTTCACCACCTTTATTATACTAGGTTCTTTATAGACTTCAATCTCATCTTTATTGAATCTTCTCCAATCGCCTTCCCTTACATTCTTCAACAATCTCAGTGCTTTAAGTTGTTTAGTTGTCATTCTTCCATCTTAAAAACATCCAACAACCCGGATCTCTGCAGGTTGGTCTCCCCCACCATTTCGAACTTAAGAGTTACCTGCAGAAAAAAGTACCTTTGTTCTGGCTATAACAAGCTTTTGTTTCCTCTGATGTCTTCAAACCATTTGATATCAACATAATCTAGAGCATTTATTGACTCCCAGAAAAGATTTCCCAAGGTGCTTAAGCCAACGACTGGGTTTTAATTTTCTTCTAATTTAAGCACTAATTGGGGTTCATTTTTCCATTTGCAGTACCTTCAGGTCCCCAGCTTTCTTTTGAGCTATATTTCCTCTTGCAATCATTAGCTCACTGCCACGGCCAACAAGAAAATGTAGAGCATTTACAGTCACATCGTTCTGTGAATTTTGCACTGAGGACAATAATCCCTACACAGTCACATCAAAGTGTCAGGAACAATGCATCTCTCTAGCTTAATTCTTGACAGAACGTGCAACTTTCCCCATTTCAACCAGTTCATATTCGCACTCTTCTATTGTATTTTTCAAGCTATACCAATCCTTTTTCCTGCTGAAAGCCAATTTATGGAAAAGACGAGCTTTCTTAAAATTTCACAGTGGCTACACATACAAAGCAAACATATGCATGCACAGAAATATGTACATCTTGATCACATTCCTGCCCTCTCTTGAGCAGCTAATGGATCAAGCTTCTCCACTCTAAGAAAAATAAGTCTCTTTACAAAGCAGACTGGACAAAATTGGCCATGAAGAGAAGGGAAAATGCTACAGCATTTCTTCCATTCTGTTTTCTCCCTTTTTCAGATTTGGGTATATTCCCTTGGAATTTTTTCAAGCTTCCAAACCAAATCAGTCCCTAAAGCCTTTGAGTTCGTGTAGGCCCTCCTGTTTTCAATAATGCAGCAGGAACACTATCGGCCCCTGGTGCTTTATTGGTCCTGAGAATTGTAATTGTCTCTCAAAGCTCTTCAAAATGTGCTATTTCTACAAAACAGCTGAGCTGTCTGGATTATGGCCAGCGTCTCTTTCTTCCACCTCACTATTAAAGAGATCACAGTATTTTCTCTATATTTTTATAGTTACACTGTAATTTCCACTTTTGTCCTTAATCATGCTCACTTGGTCCTCCACACAAAGATATTCTTGTAAAATGCATTCACATTGTTAATACTTCTCTTCTGTCATCTCTACTGTGTTTTATTATCTGGTGTGTCATTTAACTCGTCCTTCAGCTTTACTGTAGTTCTCAGCATAAGGTGGATTCTCATTCTAAGCACAAGTAATTGTCTCTTGGCTCCTATACATAAAGTTCCAGCTCCAAGTCTCCTCTCCATATCTCTAATAAAATGGTTGCTAGCAAGTGAGAAATTTTAAACACCTCTAGAAACTGCTCTCCACTATTCATCAGCAATACCTGGGTTTTCTGGATACATCAAGTATCCTGCTTTGCCTCATGGGCTCATGCATTTTACTTACCTACCCACCACGACCTCCTGCAGTAAACACAGCATCAGACTGACCAATTTCAGCTCCATTTAAGTTCACAGATGTCCTTCCAGTCCGCTTTACAGCTATCTAAAATAACACAAAACTAACTCATCTCCACAGTATTTAAAGCCACGAAGTTTGGCTTCTAAAACATAGCACCAATCACTCTTATGTATTCCACAACTTCAATTTCATTGTGCGCCCCTAAGGTAAGGTCATACAAATCATTACTATCAAATCTGTGTTTTTTTAATTCTGAAAAGGAAAAAAGACATTTACTGAAAACTTCACAAATAACAGCTTTTCCCATTTCATGCCTGTGAGTCTTTACAACCCAGTGCATTTCTGAAAGGAACAACACAGCGCTGTTTGAAATGACAGCATACTATGGAGATCCAGTCTTAACTTAAAGTTCCTTCTCTGTATTATTAAAAATAAGAAATACTCATTCTTCAAAAAAACCAAGGCTGCGTATGAGACTTTCTTACTCGTCTCGCATGATTTGGAGGCTTCCTGGCCACTTTGACTCAGAAGTCATACACTTCCAAATTTCAGACCCTTCTCTCTGCAGCTCCCTTATCCATAATACCCACTGCTTTGGGGTGAGATTGTTTGAGGGCATTTTTCAGTATTTAACTGAACTTTATTCATCCTTTAGCCTCCAGTATATCTGACTTACGAGACATTCCTGGCCCCATCACTCTTATCAATATTGTTCTTGTAGCCATAAGAGCACCCTTCAGAACATCAAGAAGGAAACTCACAGATGCTTGGCTATGAGATGTGCCATTAATCTTCAAGGATTTTGATGCTGAATGTTTATTAAAGCCAACTTCAAAATAGCCTGAACTAGAACACATTTGATCCAAGATTCACAAGCCTTCTGAATATGAAACAGGCTAAAGCAAGTAAGTGACAACCTTAATCCAAGGACATTTTCACATCGTTTTCTTTAAATGTCAGAAATTCAGGAAGACTCTTTTTTTCTCTCTAAGTGAAAAAGGCTCAGCTTTGCTTCAGCTTCCCAGAAGGAAGAGAGGGAGATGTTTCAGGTCACTTTACAATGTTGTTTAGAAACAACATTACAATGAGCAGCTAGTGCATGCCTATACCATTGTGCTCAGCCGAATGGAAGCAGATCAGTTCAGTATCATAATGGGCCCTTTAATGCTCATTGCTGAAGCAGTCATTTTAGTTTCAAATGACAAATTCCTACAGCCTCTCAGAAAAAGTTCTATCCTAGTACTGAGAAATCCAAAGTGGTAGTTTTTTACCTGACCATTTTCTTGTATTGACCAATTAAAAAAAAAAAAAAAAAAAAAAACTTGCAGTTTATTCCCTTTTCTTTACCGGATTTGTTTGATTGGTTTTGCTGTCCAAGTGCTTCAAATAATCAGCTTACTTTAACTTGGGTGCAGTTTAAGAATGCAGTACTTACTGTGGGAGGAAACTGCATTCAGAATCTCCAAACCACTTCAAAGTTAAGGTTCTCTGAACTTGTTAGGTTATGGAAAAGCTCAATAATTAAAAATAAATAAATGGGAGCAGACAACTGCTTCCTCTCTTGCAAAAAGGCAGCACGGGATACCAACAAAGCCAATGATTAGTTCATGCTGATGAGATCACTGCAAACTATACTGACACTTTCCCTGCCAAGAGCAATTCTCTGCAGAGGGACTTCCAGGACAGATAAGGGAAGAGAAGCCTACTGTGTACACTGCTTTGTGAAGCCTAACTGATGTGATGTATGGACATTGAGCAACTCCTGCAGACCAGCTCAGTTTATGAGGCAGCCAGAGAGAGATCATTTCAGAACAGCACCTGTTTGGTACACAACTCCAGATGCAGCACACTCAAATTCTCTCCCTTGCTGTGGATTTTCCCCCCAACAAATCCATTCCTTTGTAACCGGAAGAGAGCTGCTATGGCCTGTGGAACAGGCTTAAGCAAGGTCTGCCATGATGAAATAATTAAGTTTACGGTGTTGGTGCAGTCTTTTCTATATATTTTTAAGATTATCCAAGCAAGATTATATCATTAAAGATTGACTTATAAAAATGTCATTCAATTGCTCTGCATTCATAGCTCTGATCAGCGCTAAGCCCTTGACAAGGACACAACTCAAACACTGGAGATCCTTGGTGCCCACAGCCAGTAAGTGTTTTTTTAAACAACTGCTTTTGTTTACAAAAGTAGAGTCAGGAACAAAAGGAAAAAAGTCAGTGTCCTTTCAGACAGAAGTAGTGTTCTTCTAGAAGGCTCCTAAACATCTTTCTCATAAGGAACTGTAGGGTCAATTAACATTTTAACAGGACTTTAGACAGCTATTACAAAAGCCTATAAAGTTTCACCATCTGCCTAGATTTTAGGGATTCTGTGACACTTTCTGCTCTCTTCAAGGCTGCATTCAAGCTTGCTAAGGATGGCTTTCTCTTTCCCAAAGAACCCTCTGTTAAACAAGCCAGTCTCCATTTGCTTTTGCTAGCATCATTTTCTTATTAGAAATGATGTTTTTATTACTCTCCTATCATGCTGAGCAGTGGGGGATATTACTTCTCCAACAGCTGGAGTGCAAGGCCTCTTACCCTGTGGGGATTTGGCAGTTACCAGTTGCAAACTAAGTGGAGCAGCGAGCAAGCTCTGCAAAGAGGATGTCTTTACTGTCAGCTAATAGCACACAGATCACTCCATTCCTGCAGAACTAAAACCAGGCCACTATTTTGCTTTTCAAGAGACAATAGGTCTCTTTCTCCCCTCCTCCAAAATAAGGCAGGCACAATAGCTCCAAAATGAAAACCTTTTGTGTGCACATATTATGTGATTTCAAGCTGCCTAGAGTATAATGATGATTTTTTTTCAGCTCCTTGTGGAAGCTGCCAGCTTTTCTGACAGCCAATGCTAGGAGATGGGATGACTGAATAGCCTTGTGTGTGTTATTTGCTATGATTTTAAAAAATAATAATAAAACTTCCAAAAGACTGTTTAAGAAATTGCTGCCAGCCCTTCTGGTAACCCTCCTGCATTTTCCTTATGGAAGGAAGTTCAGCAGGGAAAGCCACCACTCAGCTTTACACAACATTAACCTACTCTGTGCTGCACAGTCTAGGGGAAACTCTGGAGATTGAAGGAGGGAAGGAAAAACACAAAGCCTTTCAAAACAATAGAAAGACTGCTCAGTATCACTTAAGAAACATTATTATTCAGACAACAGTAAAACTCCATTCATTTATTTTGCTCTCTGTTTTTTCCCCACCTCAGTCCCTTCATAAGAGAGAGGGAAGCTTTGGGAACTCACCTTTCATATACCCCCTGTGTGTGGTTACAGCCAAGCGTGAGCCATCACTGTTTCCTCAGGGGTCTGTCTATTTAGGAAGCTCTGCAGGGTTTTACATTTCTTTTTGTGGGTAAAACTCTTTTGATGTCTTCTGTGTAAGTACTAACTAGGAAGGAAATTAAATATAGGAATTTTATGTTGCTATTGTTTATTTTTGCTTAAGCTTTTTTCCAGTTGTACTATAACCTTATGGGGACTTTTCAAATAAATTAAGCTCTGCTGTAGCTTGTTCTGGAAAGAGGGTAGTGAACAAAAGCTGCTGATCTACTGTGTCAGATATGTCACCATGTGAATGAATCCCTACTCTTGCAGGACTGAAGACCAGGCAGACGCAATGTGGTTTCCCCTTCTTCTCACAGGATAGCTCTGCATTGTATCTGTGAAACTTGAGGGCTGTGAGCTTATGAAAAAGCCATCCCAAGTCTTGCTAGACCTATACTTCTCACTGTAAAATTTTAGTATTTCCTTAATGCTTTTGGACTTCACTTGTGGCTAGTTTCTCTCTCCTAGGAAATGATAGAAGCCCAGCCCACGGGAGGTGCTGTAACTGCAGATGCCTTTTCTTCCTAGGGATAAAAGACTGATGGTTCTCTATATCTTGCACCACTGTGGACTTCAGCGGGTTCCTCACTTGTCCTGCTCTAGCAAACTCCTTGAATTCACACAGGCACACTGCTTCTTCCCTCACTGGTTAAAATACCTGTAGCTAATCTCAAGGCATTTCTCTAGGTACAGTGTGTTTACTAAATTTCTGAAGCTCTAGATTACTTGTGAAGGGCAATTCCTTGCACAAAACCACATCTCAGGTTTGACCAAAACAGAGCCTAGTTTCTCTGCAGATGATGAAACTGAAGACAGAAAGCTGGAGACAGAATCTCAAGAGATGGCAGTAGATTACTTTAAGGTACAAGGCTGTAATTCTCAGGTGCCTGGATATCTGCACAAATGGCTCTGGAAATCCACACTTCAGCTGTCATAAGTACTGAAAGTCTTAGAGTAGAGGTCTGAGAGCAGTGACATCTTTTTGTCAGCAGAAATTACCATGTTCTCGATAGTAGGACATTTAGAGGCCTGTAATGTGGTCTCTCAGCCTCTTGTAGCCAGATGGAAGAGTTCACCTTTAAACTTCTATGTGCTGTCACTTGCTTCTAAGAAAGCCATTAATCATGACGCTTCAATCTCAGATAGAACAGAGCAGGGACTTCACTGCCTCTACTTTCTGCCAAGACAGGACTGGATGGGTTTTGTTTTCTGGCACGAGTCCTTTATCAAAGATTAGACATCTGCCTTTCCAATAGATTGCTGACCACTAAATGCACGGGCTGCTTCTCAACCACATTTATAAAGACCAAATTAAAGTCTTCTGGTGTTGAAGAGTTGTCAATAAAATATCTCAGTGGGCTACAAAAGAAACCTTCCTGAGGCCATACTCACACCACAAAAGAGGGTTGTGTATTGTGCTTTGACTTGTGGCTGACCCAGGCAGGTGATGGAGTGCACCTCTAGCAAGCATACAGCTATCCTTCTTTAGCACTACACTTAAGCTTCCCTCTTCCTAAGGTTTAAAAACTCATTATGTTAACTTTGGCATATGAAAAACAAAGCAGAAGTGATTCATTCTGAGGAAAGGAAGGAGATGCTTGCAAAAGTATCCTTGGTTCCAGCTCTGTCCTGTTTAAAGGGAGAAAAAAGAAGAGAGAATCCAAAGCCAGGGTGCTGTTATGTCCCATTTCCACAGGGAGAAAGGATTTGAGAGTGTTCTGGCTCACAGCACTGAGGCTGAAGGCTCCTAGCTTTTACCTCAGACCTACCTACCAGCTTCTGCAAGCTCAAGCCGCCACCATTCCTGGCAAGCCGTCACAGTTCAAACCAGGGGCTTCCTGCCTTGTGATTGCTGATTTCAGTCCATTTCTCTGATTTACAGTTTCCCAATTTGTAGGTTGTTAAAAATACTTGTAAAAAACACTGGTCTGGAAAACGTTCCTAAATAATTATGTTGATGACTAAAAATCAGTCTGAAAGGGCTTTAATTCATAGCAGCTCATACAATAAGGGAGATTTAGGGAGAGCTTTTATTCTCATCTCATATTTTTAATGTTTCATTCATGTTCATATCCTGTACTACAGACCTCTAAGTGAGTTTGCATGGCTAAGCTCTAATTCTACTAGTTCATTTTCTGGAAAACCTTTCTTAAGCAAATAAATTCTTCTATCTGAAGGTTAGCATTGTGTTTATGTTCTGGAAGCTTGTGGGGAATTAAAAGTTCTTTTCCCTTTGGAAGGGAATTGTGGGAACTGAAAGGTCAGAATTAAAGCAGGCAGTCTGAGCAGCAGGGAAAAACCCAGGTCAAAAGTCTGCCCTGTTTACTTACTGCAAGCAAAGATCATGGCTAAGTCTGTGCAAAGGGATTTGTGCAGCACAGCCTGAGACATCCTGGGTGTGAAAATGAGTGACACACATCCATGACTATTTTTCTTGTCACCTTTGGTACTGAGAGGGGAAATATCTGTTGCTACTAGCCCCAGTTAAGGCTTAGGCCTACAATAGTCTCATCCTCAGTCTCAGGTTTCTTACTTAACCAGTCCCAGCTGTGTCAAATCCTGCCTGCAACAGAACTAGAAGCTGGAATTAACCATTGAACCTCCCAGCCCATCTGACTGATTGACTCTATTGTAAGGCCTAGTTAGAAACACTTTGACATGTCTTCCACTGGAAAATGTCTTAGTTTAAACTCTACAGAAATGCAACTGTTGCTTAATGTCAAGACAACTCTGAATATCTCAAATGAGGCCTGGCCAGGGTGGAAGATGGGCTTTACTACGTCCCAGGGGAATACATTTGGTCTACTGTAGGCTGTTTCTGGTTTTGTAATGACTCTCAGCAGGGAAAATGCTTGAGATTCCCAGTTGTCAGGGAATGAGAGAAACATTCTCTGTTCAGCTCTGTTTGCAAGTCTTAAGGTATTTAAGGGCCTCAGTTTGCATCACAAGAAGTTAACACAAATATCTGACTACAGTCAAACAAGCTTAAGTGGGGCAGAGCAGTTTCTGCATTAGTGTAACGGAGAATGACACGTTTGCCTGTCAGATGCTGGCAGCCCACATGTAACAGAGGTATCTTCATGCAGCATTGAAGGTCAAAGAATGGGTATTCACATGCTCCCACGCACAAGTGTGGGAGAGCCCTGAGGTGTCAGAGGTTCAGAGGTCAAAGCTGAGATCTTACTCATTTACAGAGAAATAGGATTTCTGAACATCTTGCTAATACAACATCCCTGAACATTTAGATCTTGCTTAATAGCCGAACATATTAACAGGAATATAGTAAGAAAAGAAAAGAGACCCTGTCTGGTTAGTGCAGGTGTCTGCTTGATCAGCCAAGAGGACGGCAGTTGTTTTCAGTTGAAACTAATTACCTTAATGAGTGAAGTAACTACAGCAACAAAACAGTCCCTCAGCACATTAGAAAGTCAGATGTGCCCAACATCTGCATTTTTTAGGACAGATCTAAAAGAGATGACCTACCACCTGCTATGACTTGCTAAGTTTCTCTTTGTAGAGCACTGCATCCTCCATATCCTGCTGTCAGGAAACACTTGTCAGCCAACATTTGCTTTGTTTCATCTTTACTTGTTCTTCTCAGCACATCACCTTGTGCTCAATAAGGACACACTTAACCCACTGTGCTAAATTCTTGAATACTGTTGCAAGTAGATGCTCCAGTAACATGATCTTCAGCAGAAAGGTATTCCTGAGCTGTGGCTGCCACAGCCCTCCTAGAACCTGCTTTAAAAGTGCAGATCCATTGTATGGTATTGAGGCAGTTTATGGTGTCGGCTCTGCTGCACAGTTGTCTAAAATGACAACTGTGTAAACTGTAAGAAACTCTACAACCTTCAAGTGTTCAGTACATGCAGAGCCTTGTACAAGCCTTTCTTGAGGGGAGAACAGTTGATGATCCAACACATTACAGTAGATCTAAAGAGAGTTGAGAGTTATAGACTTCATAGGCCTTAAGGGCTCTGCAGCAAGTGTACCAGTAACTGAGCAGAGCTGCAAGCAACCAGCTTTGAAAACAGTACATTGGAGAAACGTCCTTTGACACCGCAAAAAGTCTTTTTCCTCTCTTAGAAACCTTAATCTACTAGTGGAACTAAGGCAGCAGTGAAAAAAGCTCTTATCATGTTTTGGCATTAAAAAAAAAAAAAAAACAACTGAACGGTGGGAAGAAAGAATGTAGGACGTTTTAAGAAATACCATACCACGGCTAAAAAGGTTATGATGGGCAAAATGGAAGAGAAGAGCAATGTCTTATTAGTAGTCCAAGATGAATTTGGAAACTAGATGCACACATTTCCAAGGGACGGAAGTATAACTTACAATACTTGTAGTGAAAGATCAACTGATCTACTTGAACAGAGTGCCAAGATCAGCAAGTTCTATCCTCTCCTTCAGCAGTTAATTTGTAGTTATCACTTTGTATGCAGGTGAGGATGAGATTATGGCATAGATCTTACCACTAGACTAGAGAGGCTTATACTGCACTTTGCTCTATCAGACCCTTTGCCACTTTTAACCCTGAAGGGAATCCTTAAGGAACTACCAAGCAGGATACAATACATACTGAGGCTAAGTGTTTTTAAAAGCCATTTCCACTTTGTTATTACTATGTGCAAATATTGGATTTTATTATTTCCTCTTTGATTTTTATGACTATTACTGATTGTTCACAGGCAAATTGAAAAAAAGTGTTTTACTGCCTGGGTTTGTTTTGTTTTTTAAACCTGTAGCACTTATAAGCATCCCACAAAGTATTCCTGATTATAATAACAACAGGGATGATGAAAATAAGTAATTTATTATCAAAACATGATAGAAAGCTTAACAAAATAGCAGAGAAGCAAGATCTTAGGCTACAGCAAGTGAGGATCCACTCAGATATGATAGCAGGTGGTATAGGAATAAGAGAAAGAAACTGCTTACCTTCAGAAGGCCTGTAAGGTTGTCAGGTACACCAGGATCTCCAGATGAGATGCCCTCACCTCTGCTGCAAACCCATAAATGAGGTCTGGGAAGGGGTGGATCCTGGCTCCATCCCTTCTGGTCACTCAGGTACATTGCATGTACCTGAGCTTCCCTGTGTTGGCCCCACGTCTCACCAGGTGCTCAGTCACTGGTTCAAGCCCTGACCTAGCATTTCTACTACAGTCAGAGTCTGAATGCTACCATAAATGGAGGTGTAGGGGTCCACTTGGGGTTGTAAGGTCAGTTATCATTCTGAGAGCCTAGTGAAATTGTCATGTAACTACTGATAAAAGCACCTCAAATGTCTGCCAGAGATCTTCAGGTACCATTCCATAGCCAGGCTGGTGATTTCATAGAATCATAGAATGGTGTGGGTTGAAAAGGACCACCGTGATCATCTAGTTCCAACCACCAGACCAGGCTGCCCAGAGCCACATCCAGCCTGGCCTTGAATGTCTCCAGGGGTGGGGCATACCAATAACAGGTTTTCTTGGTGTGTTTCCACGTGTTCCTGATACTTCGGGTCTTGCTAGAAAACAGATGTGCTTGGAGTACTTAACAATCTCATTTTGCACAGAAATAAGAAACTTTTTTTTTTTTTTTGGTTGCACCTGATTATTCTTCAATCTCAGCACGGGGGACAAAGATTTGGGCAAGGATTCAAACTGGTTCTTGCTCTTGAAATCTATTCTCATGTCCCTACATGCACATTAAGGTGAGCATTAAGTCTAACATTTCAGTTTTAAATCTCAATTCCCTTGGTCTGGTTTGAAGCTAAGCATTTGCTAGGGGAGAGACATGCATAGCAAATCAGTAGCCTTCTTTCAGGATACCTGTCTCTACTAAATGCATGAAAAAGTTGAATTTTATACTGAATCGTCCCGGATGTTTTGGCCAAGAGACACTCTAATTAAGCAGCAATGTGGCCCCACTCTGATAAGGTATATCTGATATCTTTAGCACTCTTCACAAAACATTGCCACAATGACCTGAAGTTGTTGCTCATGCTATTTAGACAGTCATATCTTCAGCTCACCGTCTAAGCCTAACCAGCTTCTTTGATGGGAGGAGCTGCTTCAGAGGTTGTTTGAGATGGGACAGGGATTGAAAGAGCCTACACTGAAATGAAACACTGGCAACTGCAAACTCTAGGCTGTACTCATAGCTATTTAAACACATTCTTTCCTGTCAAGCCTCCCTTCTTCAAAGAAAGCGCTTTGGCCTACCAACCCACAGACACTTGCATTTAGTTGTTTACCTGATGCTTGAGAACTGAACTGCAGTTTTTGTGTAGTAAAGGTTTTCACCTGCATGCTGTTAAGCATGCTTTTCATGGCTTCGAGGATCATCTCACCAGTGCAAAATTAAGGATGTTTAGTACACAAATCATAATAACCTATGATAATTGTGATTTGAATAAATGGAAAACTAATTCAGCAAAGCAGGCAGCACCTGATAAGATTCGTACATATTTTTAAAATTGGCTATTGTCAACTGCACACATATAGGATATAACTGTAATGCTTCCGGACCTCTGGGCTCCCTGAAAGAAATGTGACTCCATAGGTATTCCTTATAGCTTGGCTACTGACCAGTTTAATATGAACTGAACACACCATCCAAACACGGGGCTCCTAGGTGGACCATCAAAAACAGAGGTTGATTCCGGGGCCCCTGGAAGGGAAAGCAGTGGGCTTTGGTGCTCCAAGGTTAGAGGTGAATAGCCAAGAACATAGGAAAGTTATTTTCCTACTGTCCTACTGACAACAGTGCACCACAGATCACATGCAGGCTATACTTAAGTGGTTTCATTTTTTTTCATCTTCATTATTTCACCCACCAGAATTAAGTCAGTACCACTGCAGGAGGTGGCAAGGTTACAAACCATCCAACGGAACTGAGCCACATGAAAATGAAGAGAGGAAAAAGAATTAACTGCTTGTGCTGGCATACTTGAGGAGCAGCATGGAATGAAGCCTGTGCTGCTGTCCTGTCAGGACATGGTCACTGCTTGGGGACCTTGGGTCAGTCTGGTCAGTCAGGTGGTGGCAGTAATATCCCTATGTTAAAAGTGCTTCTGCCATGCCAAGCCACTCCTGCAATGGGAATTCCACACAAATCATGGCAGTGCACTCCACCAAAAGTTCTGAAGGAATAAAAGGCAAAATAAGTACTAAGTGACTTAAGTGATGCTACTGGCTTGCTTCAAATTATTCCAAATTAAGTCATTTTTGAACTTAAAACCTTTGGTTTAAAATAAACCAGAGAGTCATCAGGAGACAAAAACCTGAGTGCCACAGAAACTGAGTTGTGAGTTCAAGAATATGATTCATTTTCCTCTTTCCTATCCATCCACTCAGGAGCCAGCAAAAATCCATCTCTCACCCAGCCATTCTTATCTTTCAAACCTGGAGTTATAGGAAGAACAGAGGAGTTAATGTGACAGCGTGTTTACAGAAGGCTCTGCCATAGGTGTCCTGCAAATTGCTCTTGATATTCTTTAGCTGGTATTCTGCTCCTCTGAGTACAGACAGGCGTGTTGTAGCAAAACAGATCTTGTGGCTAAACAGTGTGCCTGTACAGTACTAATACGGGGTTGGGACAAAATCATGCCTCCAACTTCTTTTAAGCTATTATCTGTATGGCACCCCCACTCCAAACATACACACACAAATATGTGCATACACACACGTGCACACACATATAGGCAACCTCCAGAGTGTGATGAACGTCCAAAGAACCTGTGATTGCTCTTTTTATTGTTGATGCTTGTTTTCACCATGTCTAATATCTGCTCCAAACTGACTGCTTCTAAGAACATCGCTCTTTGCAACATGTGCGGACATTAATCTTCCAAAGAGAAATTTAAATGGCAGGGTGGACTCCTCAAGTAAATATAAGGGAGGTGATGCCCTGCCTGGTTTTAATTAGAGCTAGCTTTCTTAATGAGGTAATGTTCTGTTGTGCTGGGTTATCTCCTAGAAGACAGGGCAGAGGGTGAGCTGTTGGGGAGGGACACTTGAAAAACATCAGAGGCAAGCTGTGTAATATTAGCACTATCATTCATCACCCAGCTCTTCGGAGAGTCTGACAGACGGAGCACGTCCTGCGGGGACTCCATCAGCCTCTGGCGTGCTGCTTCATGCCGTTCAGCCAGATGTATCAGAGCGGCAGCGAGACCTTGCTATTTGGACAGCATTTATAGCATCGTAGGCAAAGAGTCAGGAAATGTTCAATGATGTGCCTCGCACAAGTGTGGCAAGAAGCAGATTCGTAGAATGACAGATTGCCAAGAGCAATCCTGGCAGTGCCTGCTTCCTGCTTTTAGTCACATGCTGGTTGAGAAGTCATGTTTTTAAGAGCTGTTTCAGTCCTAGGTTTCCAAAGACCAGGTTGAAGCTGACTTGAATATGCCCACCTGGTTCCCCATCAGCAGCCCCAAGCTCTCTACTTATGATGCAAATGGGATCAGAGCTGTCTGTGCAATCACTGCAAATGTCCTTACAGACAGGGAACGTCATGGAGACCCTGACTACACCTCTAGGCTGCAGAATGGGATCCAGCTTTGTACCCTGACAGCCTCTGTGTTAAGGAATTAAATGGGAGCTCTGCCGTGTTCTGCAATAGTTTAAGTATAGCTCATTGATGCTTAAATAATATCCATCCCCAAATCTTGCAGTCTAGCCCTGGAGCACACCTGTGGATGAGACCCTAGTTCTCCTCCTGGGGAAATGGGGTGTGTGAAATTGCTCCACCAGTTACACAGCAGGAGCACTGCTCTCAGGAGAGCAGAGACCTGGGGAGATGGGGTCTGCTCTTCCCACTCAGTGTCCCACTGCCCCACTGCTGCCAGGTGCCATAGGAGTCCTAGCCATGAGCCATGCAGGTGCTGACAGCTGAGTGTTCTGGAGGAACTTTGTTCTGCTATTTATGTCTCAGAATTCTTTGCCAGCAATGGAAGGAAAGAACAAGGTTAAAGCACTGCCCCAAGGGCTGCTGGCAAAGACACTGAGCCTCCAGGGGGAAAGAGAAGGCTGTAATGTGTATTCTCAACCTAAAGGACAAAGCCTCGTTAAATTCCACTTGTCCTTAGCACTAAGTTTGTTTTTTTGTTTGTTTGTTTGTTTGTTTGCTAAACCAGTAGTGGAAGTCTGAAGCAAAGTTCTCCCCACAATCACCTTTCTGAGGAAACCCCCACTTGTGGGAGCCAGACCCCCAGCTGGGTGAGGGACAGACACACACAGCCACGCACCTCCACATGAGCTGCAGCATCGGCTTCACCTGCAAATTTGGCTTTGGCTCATGGCTAGTGTATAAGGATGTAAAATCCATCTGGGCCAGGAAGCCTTGGAAAGCTCTTTGATGATAATTCCAGCAACAGAAACGTAGCACATGCGGAGCCTTGGATCCTGTAGCTAATAGGTCTGCTTTTACACCACTCTGCTCCACTTAGTAACTTTCATTTACATATTTTCCCTATAATCTTTTTAACATGTGACTAGATGACCATAAATCCCGGAGGGTGAGGAGTGCAGGGTGCACTGGAAGAACAAGTGCTTGGGGCCCAGTTTAACCCTTCCGTTACCACCTGGAAGGCCAGATCCTGAGCAGCTGTGTCCCGTTATCCCACCAGAGACAGGCTGGCAGGGAAGGGTGAGTGCTTCGACAGGAACAGATTTTCTTCTTGCGGTGTCCCAAAACAAATACAAAATTCAGTGCTGCTGCCAAGTCCTGAATGCAAATTAATGCAGAACAGGGCACTTGAAAATGTTTTCCTAACAAATACATACCATGGTTCTGCAATGATGGTTAGCTGTTGATGAAAACCCATCTGTGGATTTTGCAACCAGGTTCACTAAACCAAATGTCTTTCTGCTTTTCGTGGCATGCTGAGGCAAAGGAAATCTGGTATGGTTTGTTCAGGCAGGATGGAATGGGGGAAGCTAGTCAGGGCATGAGAAATGCCATCTCCCACTGCACAGAGCAAGTGCTCAGCAACGTCTGCAGTCAAGTACTCCCATGAAGAAACAGGAGATTATCCTCAAGGGCAGAGAGGGCACTGAATTTGTAGCTTTTAGTTCTCTCTCCTTGGATTGCAGACTTCCTACTGGGAGAAATGGTGACTACTAGAAAGACTGTGCAGTATATGTATTTAAACATATACATACATAGTTGCTTCAAATTACCCAGGAATAAGTTTCCCCTGTTGAGCCAGATGCATGGCTGAACAATTTGTCTGTTCAAACATATTTCAGTCAATTTTCCCTAGCTGATTTGGCAAGAATTTTTCTTTCTACAACTGGATCTCCTCCAATAACAACTTAGACAGCCTTTTGACTTTAGGTCATGGATGCATGACACTGGAGGATTCCTTCCATTTGTCTCTCTACAAGTAATGGTGCAAAAACCAGAGGACTGTTATGCCACCAGTTGAGAATGGAGAGTTTGTTTGTGCCATACACACAAATAGACTCTGAGTAGTGATGAGCACTAGGGGAAAGGAATCTCATTCCCTGGCAACCAAGCAAGATCTGAGATAAGATCTAAGATCTGGCAGCAGCAGCAAGAATGAGAAGGTTCCACCAGGAACCTGAAATCCTCTCCACCTCTCCCAGTATCACCTTTCGGTGACAGCTGTATTCAGGCAGTGGCCATAAAGACTGAGAGCCTCTAGACAGATTACAGTAAATGCATTTTACATGTGTAAATTTATCCTGCTCTCCATAAGACTTCAGCTTGGAATGACAACCACTTGCAAATGTTTCAGATGGCCCAATTAAGACACTAGAAAGAAATGTGGCCTTGATTAGTGTCTGTTAATCAATTTCCATCTCAATTAAATGTTGTTGTGCCAAATACAGAGTGAGGCCTCTCAGTTTGTAACATACCAAACTTTATGTTGCTGCTCTGCACAAGCAAACAAGAGCCCAGTCTTCGAGTCTGTCATCCTTGAGACTTTCAGGAGTAGTAAAATGTTATTTTTACAAGATCAGAACTTCACCTCTCTGCAGCTATTCCCTTACTGACTTAGGGCAGATGACTTTGAGCAGTCTCCTGGGACTCAGAATTTGATAAGGGCCCCTACTCTTAGTAATGCAGCTTAATCTCCAAAAGCTGGATGTCATCACTACCTAACCACATCGGGCTCTTTTGCCCTTGCCAGTCCATTACATTGCTGTGGGGTTCTAAGAACTTGGTGGCATCTTCAGACCTATCTTTGTTGAACTGTCAAACTTCACCTATAATTCCATGAGGCTCCGAACCTATAATATTATTTTAGTTGCAGGCTCCCTGCTGTAGGAGCACTTTCTTTCTCAACTTCTATCTTGCTTGTAATGATGAGGTCTCTTGCAGATGCAATTAATCAGAAAGATTACAATCACCCTAGAAACACCTGCACTAGAAATAAGTCTGGCTTTTATTAATACGAATTCCTACTGCTGACAAGCTCTGGGAGGAGAGGATGGGGAAAAACCCAAGATCCTGTTGCGCAGCTGGAGTATAAACGTGAATTTTTCTTTTCATTTATTTTTCTTCTGTAAATGATTTAGCTGCTATTGATCAAGATTACCACCAAATAAAAAGCAGAACCTACTAGCTTGTGCTGTTGTGTGCAACATCCTCATAAAGCAAATCTATGCCGCCACCACCAGTATGGGCCATCTTTTTTAATATGATACGTGCAGAACTGGAGGTACTATTCATTGTCAGGACTCAGCTAACAAGCCTTCAAGAACAGCAAGGATCCCATGTTGGGACTTCATGTTACACGTGGGAGATGGCCATCACCTCTCATCCCTTCACTGTCACCTGGGAGAAGAGGCCAATCCCCACCCCATCACAACCTTCTTTCAGGTAGTCGTAGAGAGTGATAAGGTCTCCCAAGTCTCCTCCAGACTAAACATTCCCACTGTACTACATTTAAAAGCTGTGAAATATTATTTTAAATTATTTTTAAGACAAAAAAGCCAGAATGGCAACTGTAATGCTACCTCTGGCCCCAGCACCTTCAACAGGAAAGGTGGAGAATCATCTTTGCTCATCCCAAGTTATCTTCCAATGTGAAATTGAATAGGTATATTGGAAATTCCTTGGGCTAAAAAAGGTCTGAAGCTTACCTCTCTACCAAATGCTATAACTTGAGGCCCGTGTCACAGAATGCTGTCTCTACTGTGGCCCTGTCTGACTGTATTTTAACAGAAAACCCACCCAATGGAGCACCTCAGCACCAGCACACACCAGACTGCTGTGAAGCCCAAGTTGGTTAAATCCAGCCTGCAGGTAATGTTGATTAACCTGAAGTAGTGTTGTAGGAAGTCTTTCAGACAACCTCTCCTCTTTGATATTGCTCTTGGCAGCCTTTCTCGACCTTCTCAGCAAGATGGCTGATTTTGGTGCCAGTTTTGGGTGCCTAACTCTTCGTTCAGTGCACAACTGAGTTCCTAACACATCAGAAATAACGATGCAGTGTTTCTCACTACATTGATAAGTGTTCAGTTGCCACTAAAAACCACTCATTCACTCATAATCAAGCTCCATTTCTTCTTCCCAAGGTTGTTCTACTGAGTAGAGTCAGAATGAGGTCTGCGGGAGCAGAAGGACTTTCCCTAGTAGGAGATAGGATGTCACCAAGGTAACAGCCATTGCTGACTTCAATGTACTTAAGTCAAACTTAGCCTGTGGTAAAATATACAGGTCCTTTGCCCTTTAAAGCTTAAAATAAATTTCTCTTAAACTACTGCATTGGCTTACATTACAAGATAAATTATGAAAAATAAGTTGGCCTCAAAGCATAGTTTTGCTTAGCTGCTCTGGGCATGAACCATTTCACTTGGACTCTGTTTTTCAGACCACCTATCTCCCGCACCAGATGATGAAGAGAAAATAATCAAGAGGGGCTGAAGCCTATTTAGACAACTGGCCAGCTCCTTCTTGGGGAGAAGACAGAAGATCCACCACAGAGGCAAAATAAAACCTGCAAAAGGCCAGACATGGTAATGATGCAATGGTACGATGTTACTGGATCACTGGTTTAACAAGGAACATCGGTGTAGGATCAGGATGTATACATTTCTTTTTCCTCTCTCATCCTCCTCTTTCTCACTTGCTCTCACCGTGTTTTCTTTCTCATCTTTACTACTACATTTATGTAAGTGCTGAGCATGCACACAGTGCTGCATATTACAGCTTTCTTCCTTCCAGTTAATTGACAACAATGATCCCCGTGCCCTTCATGAGACATGTAAACAATCAGAGTTGAAATGAAAATGAATCTGTCAGTATAAGCTCTTGAACTTCACAACTAAGCAAATCACATGTACATCCCGAATCCTGTCACACAACACAATCCAGCTGATTGAAAATGCAAACTGTATTAAAATACTGACACAGTACATCCTACACTGAGTCTAAGAAAAGGAAACTAGTCAACCAAAAAGACACCTCCGTAATGGCATTACTGCACTGTTACTGAATATCACCTTTTAAGAAGTTAGTCAGCTCCCTTAAGCTGACTTCCGTACAGAAATACAGTGTTTCTGATTCCTGTTCCCAAGTATGGCCCAGGGTTGTGCTACCTTCCCAAGTTTTATCACAGTTCCTCAAATGTGGCTCCCCCCTCTCAATCTCATCAGCAAACTTTCATTAATTGCATCGCTGCTACCTCTGTTGGTCAATGCAGACAACTCTGAAACAGTGAACAGAACTCGCTGCACCTCACTTACATTTAATATGTACCCTATCTCGTGTTTCTGCCTAGACTTGAGCCACGAGAAAAGAAAAATTAAAAAAGAATTTATGATCTCATGAACCTTGAGAGGAGAGGCCCTTGAGCCTCTTGTGAATGACAGCAGCACTCTTAAGTCTGGATCCTAGCCTGAGTTTAAATCCAAGAGCACTGAGCGATGTTTGGAATTACACAGCGAGGAATCTAAACTAAACCAGGTGTCTTCTCAGTTTTGCCAAAAAAATAGTTTGACACCTACTAGCTTATAAATAGATGGTTCTGCCAGATCAAACAATGATATATTACACTGACCACTCAAAAAGCCCAACGATGAAGCAATTTTCATGAGGATGCTATATTTTTTTTACTTTTTAAAATTGAAAATAATAAACAGATTGGGTTGTATTATCGTGAAAAATGTGCTAAAGGGTAAGGTCTGTGGAGAAAAATCTGACAAGTCATAGGTCATAAAAGTTTCAGTTCAAGCTTGTTCATATTATGCTGAAGTAAATTATTGCTGAAAACTTCTTTCAAAGAGTTCCTTTTTGATTGAGTCTTGTTTTTAAGATGAGCAAAAGCTTTAAATGTGAGCTATTTCATCATTTGTGAGCAATAAACAACAGGCTGAATAGAAAAGCAGGGACCATAGGTCATTCCCACTGGTGTAAAAGAAATGGTATGCTGTTTTCTTCCAACTGCAGAATATCCTTTACCTAACTATGACTGTATATATCTTCTGTCTACCACGGGTACCTAAACAGGGATTTCTCAGCACCATACAAAGGTCTTCTTGCATTCACAGGTACCCACAGCCCCACTTGGCACTTGCACAAATCAGGCTAGCCAATGCGAAGCAGCCATGGCAGCCTGTAGCACAGCCTGGCAGCTGCGAGGCACTTCAGGACCATGAGAAATCTTTTTCTAAGGCTTAACTCCTTTTACTGGAACTGTTTGCCATTCAGATCTCATTTTATTCTCTCTAAAACAAGACTGGTTTGCTCATGATGGACAGCGTCTCAGAACACAAGGGTTCCGAGCACAGACAGCATGTAGATCAGTATAACTGCAGCAAGTCACAGGACCAGAGTGCCTTGCACTTATGTCTGTGCAGCAGAACTACTCAGCGCAAGTGATTCATTGAGAAACCCCCTTTTCTTTTTCCTGACATGGCTCCAGAGAGGTGATAAGGAGCTGAGAGAACCAGGAATGCTCAGATGCCTTCAGTTCTCCTAAAGATGCAGAGAAAATCTCCCACATCCAATGTCTTTGGGACCCTTCCAGTCATGCCTTCCCCTTCTGACCATCTTCTGGCTCCTCAGATCTTGCTGTCCTCCTGAACATCCCTCTCCACCTCTTCTTTCTCCAGAACAGTCTTCTTCTCTTTCCTCATTCTCTTTCCTCCCGGAGGTTCCTGGGGAACAGGTCGCAGGTGACACACTGTGTATGGCGCAGCCATGCTGAGTCCTCAGCTGGGACTCACACTGCTGTCAGCTGCACATCTTCCTTTCTCAGAGACCCGCTGGTTCCTTCCTGACAAAGATTTTACCCCACGCAGCAGCCACAACTCTCCCACAGTGGCTGTTTCTAACAGAGAGGCCTGAGCTCCAGCACACAAGTGCTCTAACATACAGCACATCATTTCCAGGCTCCACCACAGCGTCAGGCTTAATGAAACACTTAATTAACAGACCTCAGTACCCTGGATTTCCAAACAAGACAAATGGATGTCCTGCATCACAGCCTGGCTGTGCAATCCTTCCTCTGCTCCTGGGGACAGATAAAACCAACAGGCTGAGAAACAGAGAGGCTACAGAAAGCATGCTGATTGATACGAGTGAGGCTACACTGGTAACGTGTGCTGCTAGCATAAGAAAAGTCTGGATACGGCATCCAAACAGCTGTTTGGCCTCTGAGAAGCAAAGGACAAATCTACAAAAGCTTTCTGGTACCTAACTTGAGTGCATCCAGAGAGATAAGCCCCAAAATGCTGGGGGAAAAGGGAATGCGGGCAAAATCTCAGGAAGTATCCCTGTCAAAATTAGTAGTTCAATTCATACTAAGGCTCTAAGGTCCACGCAGTATACTTTCTTTTAGGAGGGCTCTGTAAAAGTCTCTGTCCCGTGTTTTGCAGAGGCAGACCTAAGCATTAGTCTAAGAGCTAGAATAGGAAATACTGAAATGACTGCATTCTTGATTCAAGTTGTGTCAAGCAGAACAGGGAGATCTGGCTGGAAGAGAAGGTCTGGGATGACTGAACATGAGCAACAGACACAGACAAGGAGGCACCACTCAAACTGTGGCTCCTGCCTCTGTTTCCACTTTCAGATCAAATCAGGGAAGCACACCAGCAGCTCTCTCCTGGCGCCGGGGCGAGAGACCAGACACAGAGAGCTCTCTAAATTCTTACCTTGCAGAAAATGTAGCGTATTCTTGGCCAAAGATTGAGCACATCAAACCATGTTGGTAGCATGCAGCTTTCACCTCATTCACGTCACACAGCAGTGCTGGGATTTTGCAGTACTGACCATTTGTCTTGTACTGAATGACTTGTCCAGAAGTCAGATGCACATTGTTTCTCCTCCCAGCCTGCCAGCCACAAAACACTCACCAGCTTTTGTTTACACCACAAATTTAAGATCTACCTGCAAGAAATAGAGTCTCCAGCATGACAAGCACGCAGAACAAGAGCAGGAGAGCTTAGGGCTGTCACCACCATCTGTAAATCTCTCTGGTAGCTGGGAATTTGTGAGGTGAAAGGTTTCCAGCACTGATCTGCTGTTATCTGAAACGGACTGTGTGCCTCTCAGGATTTATTTTTTTTTTATCAAATCTGTAAAGCACAACAGTTTTAGTTAGAACTCTTTCAGGGTGGAGTGGAAAACAAGAAATGATTGCTGGAGAATATCTGGTGTTGATCACAAGGAGAATAAGTACTACTTGCTCAGAGAAAACAAGATTTTTTCTACTAACCTCTTCTGCTTTCTCAGCAAATTTTTGTTTTTTCTGCAGCCCTTCTCTAGCCAGTAAATTCAATATCTTGTGAGATCTTGAGAGAACAAAGTGAGCATTAGACAGACAAACAAGGAAGGGGTCAATTATTGTATTAAAATCCCCAAGTGCATTGTTTTAGCACAAATTTCACATTTGCTTGTGCATGCTTTTAAGCGATTCCTTATTTTGTACCTTATAAATGGGCACCAGATGCCAGAGAGAATGATTGAAATTGCAGTGAAATTTGAGATCAAGTAAGTTTTAGCCTTACCTAAGCCTACTTACAAAATATCCCATAGGCTTTTCCCCCTGAAGATTTAACAACAAAAAAGCATCTCTCCTAATTTGTCACCTGCACACGACCTGCAAAACCCCAGACTTTGTCACTCACAGTCGCTCCCCTTCGGAGGCACTAAAGGTCTGGAATTATATTCATCCTAAAATCACGAGTTGGCTTGGCTTTCCCAAACCTAAACATCCAACAGCTGTAGAAATGGCATCCAATCAACTGCTGACTGCCAATTTTGCAGTGTTCCTGCTCACGTCCATCTGCCTCCTCCTGCCACGCCGCAGTGCATCAGCAGTGAGGAGGTAGGGCAGAACCTGGCTTGCTCTCCATGTGTGTGGGCCAGTAGCCAAGTGGCTCCACTTAACAAGATCCACCTTTCATGTTGAAACATGGAGAGAATTAGGAAACTTTTTAAATCAAATAATTCTACATTGATATTCTTCTGTTGTGCTTTTTTTTCCCCCTTTCTTCTCTTGAAAACTTTTTTTTTCAAATTTTTAATTAGAAACACTTTATTTCTCTCCTTTTACAGCCCTCCTGGACTGAGTTAGTTGGATCAAAGAGCAGCAAGTCCTATACAAGTAAGACCATGTTAAGTTACAAACTATCTGGCTGCTGCCAGAGTAGCTAAAAGATATCAGCCACCATATGAACTGCACAAAGACTGCAAGCCTTTCAACAGACATTGCTTTCTAAGTAAAAAAAAACTCCTTTTAAATATAACCTGTTGCCCCACACTAACCTCAGGCTCTTTCGAGCAGTATTCCTAACTATGTTTTTAACCATATTGGAACCAGTCTTCTTCACTGCCATGAAGCCACAGGCATCCAAGCCAAGCCCTTCACAGCTTCCTAGGCGGTGTAACTTTTGCTGTGCTGTAAAGGATCATTGATGTCCCCACTACAGAATGTCAGAGGAGTTTCATTTTCCCACCCACTGGACTGAAAAAAATGACAGAACTGGGCATACCCATCGTTGATGTTTTGCACACTTTGAACTGGAAGATGCCTGCCAGGTTTTTGTCAATTTGGCTGATCCTAAAGATGTGCTCCAGCTATAGCACACCCTAAAGAACAGCAGCCTCCAGTAACTGAGGGAGCACCCGTCTGGTCCCACTACTGTATCCTACTAATGGAGAAAGCCACACTTTGCATTATGTTATTCTAAGCTGAAAGAACCAGTGGCAAACCGCCACCATGTGTTGTTCCCTTAGGGCAATGGGACATGTCTTAGCTTATCTCCAGCAGCCAAGGAAACAGAAAGAAGAAATGGCATATAGACATCAAACTCACAGTATCAGTACTGACCTATGAATGCCATGGCTGAAATTTCTTCTTGTTCCTCATGGAAAATGGTAATTTAAAGGAAGTAGCAGAAAAAGACAAGAGAAAGAAAAAATGAGAAGCCGCTGGATGGCAGAGCTGTGACACATCAGTGAGTGACTGCAATGTGATGAACTACCACACACCCATTTCCCCCAGTCCACGTGCATGCTGGTGTCTCTGGGTGACCATTTGTTAACTATAGGATAGTGTTCCCACGAGTTAAAGAGAAAAACACTATTTTCCATTTATTGTGGATTGTCACAAGTTCAGAATCTACCAGCAGCAAGTTATTGCTGGGCAGCTGACAGATGCTGGCTTGTGTGTCAGCCCCTCTAGATCAGAAGCTAAGCTGAGTCCTGAGTCCTGTTCCATTTTAAGTCAACAGAACTTCTCTGAGCTCTCACATCCTCAGTAACACCGCATCTTAACTGTGAAGCACTCGGGATTGCCTAAGTTAGACAGCCGGCTTTAGATTGAATTCAAGTTAATATAGTCTTAAAATGGAGGCTTTGCCCTTTGAAAATCCTGCTCCATATTTTGCTATATATTTGAACAGTGCAGAGGCACAGGAAATAGATAGGAAAGTCACTTGTGCAATTTCGCACTAAAACTCTAAGGCCCTATTCAATAACCTCTCCTTTCGGAAATGTTTGCGTGCTGCTGACTGGCTAGCAATAGTTGTTTGCATTAAAACCTGATTGGTTGGAAACTTTCCTCTTCTTACATGTACAACAAAATAACTTACACAACTGAAGCTGCTGAGGGCCAAACCCTGTCAATGGGAGCTTAACATTTGCTTCATTTAAACCCCCACGTGGCCCTACAAGAACAATATATACTTTATAATTAAAAGTTAAACTCTTCATTGTTGCGTAAAATGTTTTCTCTCCAACTGACGGAGCTGGAAAACTATGCCCTCTACAGCACCTCTGCACTTGTATTCTATATGAAAGTCTT
>JAOWBP010087886.1:0-26343 GCA_028571105.1 Tragopan temminckii
TCTGGGCAGCCTGGTCTGCTGGTTGGTGACCCTGCACATAGCAGGGGGTTGGAACTGGATGAGCACTGTGGTCCTTTGCAACCCAGGCCATTCTAGGATTCACACAGACTGGTAACAACATCTCAAATGAATAAAACAACCTTATGCTTCTCCCCTGACCTTCTCTTGCTGTGTTGGTACACTGCAAAGCGTACACCTCCATCCTCTGAAATGAGAAGTGCTTTTTTACTTTCTCCAGAAGGTGGAATGCTCATGTTTAGCTGATGAAGTTGTTCGATGATTTCATCCCCTAATAAGATTTGGATCAAATGTGGTTTTAATCAACAACAGAAAAATCCCAACAACGTCATAGCATCAGGCCTCCTTTTCTGTGATAGAAGGATCTTTATAAGCTGCTTCCTTTTAGAATCTCTTTCCATGCAACTATTATGTCTTAAACTGATCTGTAGACGAAGAAAAGGCTGAAAACACTCAACGTTTGGCCTTTTCCAGGCTTTCAGTACCAAAAAGAATCTTAACCTCAAAGATATGATGAAAGGTGCCAAATGGGCCTTCATTTCCATTCCCTCCCTACAGATCCAGACAAATGGCCTTTAACTTTCTGCACCATGCGTGTGGAAAAAATCAGCCAAAGATCAAGATGTGTTACTGCATACTCAGAAACATCCCCATTTCATCAGTGGGGCCAAATTCCAAGCCCCAGCAAAACACACAATTGATTTTATGACTGTTCTTCCCCACTGCCCCCAGCATCGAAAATTTTTTTCCATGAGGAATTTAGTACAAAGCTCATCAGAAGCAGCGAGGACTTTGGGGGATGAATTATCTACATACAATTTCATCAGGGGACACACACATCCCCCAGGTCCCTTTACACTAGAGGGAAGCCTGGCCAATAGCAATGATTTAATTACCTCGAGGCCTTTGCTTAGGACTGATTTACTTTCTTCTGTTCACAGAATCCATTTTGTTCAAACCTGGTGCTCCGATTCACTCAGTGAATAAGTAAAAACATAACACACTAAACACATTTGGATCCTGCAGCTCTTTAGTGTCTCTAACTGCACACGTGGTAAGAAGGATACGGGGGCTGTGCTTCCTGCCAGACTGATTTCAGATTTAATAACAATTATGTAGAGGAAGAACACAGAAGAGAAATTTTTAATTTGAATCCAAGGCAGAAAATGACCTTCTTCATCAACTTAAACTACGGCAAAGTATTCTGTGCATCAAAACTTACGTTCTCATGCAACTTACTTGACATATTTTTAGGACTTGGACATACCTACTTCTCCAAATCACACTCTTATGCCTTATTAATGCCATATTAACACATTAGGTGATAATATTTGGTTCTCAAATTGCATATTTTGAGACACCACCCCCCCTCTCCCTCTGCTTTTGTATTTCACAGAGCCAGGTGAATTCCTTTTTCATTCAGTGCTTCTCTCACAATTATTTTTTCCCGGAGGCAAAGGAAAGGTTCAGTGATCAACTTAAGGAACACTGAGCTAAGCAAGCTGACATATATAAATGGCACCAAGAACACAAGCTGCAGAGACCTTCACATTCACAGCAACAGAATGATGCTGCATTGCCTAAGTGTAAAATGCTCCTTTTATTCCCAGCCAGAAAGGAGAACTATTTCTTCCCTCCTCCCCTTGAGAGAATGAAAACAGATCAGAACCTCAAACCAATCCTTGCACTGGCTGGAACTCAAAAGGTAGACTTGGGAGGGGTTGGAGGAAGATATAAAGGCTGGTGGCTGGAGACACAGAGCGGCACAGAACTGGAGTGACTCAAGGGAAGGAAGAATCAGAGACGTCAAAACACGAAGATGAAACTTCTTTTTTGCCCTGGATTCTTCCTGCTGCTTATTGTCAGCCAGAAGCAGGCAATGGCCAAACCTATTTCCAGCTTGCAGGTAAGTGCTGCTCAATAGAATGGAAAGAAATTGATGCTCTTTAGGATTTAGACACCTCAGATTACCAATGTTTCTCCCAACCCCAGCTAAAGAAGTAGGAGGCATTCAAAGAGAACACGACAGCAGAAATCCTGAAGTTAGGCAGGTGGAGTTACTAAATGGAGGGAAACTGAAGCAGTCAATTACTGGATTTAAATTTCTGATCAGTTGAGGAAACTGAAATGAAAACTTTTTTTCCCTATGGGGTCAGTTTGGAGATTTCAGATTTAGGGTCGTTCTATGATTGTGTGAAGCAATAAACTTCTGGAGAAGGAATTTGCCTAGAAGGGCTCCTTCCTATAGGCTTAGAGCAGTCACCTGCATGGTCCTCCCTCAAGCCTTTAGTTAAAGCTGAAAATTGAATTAATAGATTGTGCCTGCATAACTGTG
Organism: Tragopan temminckii; assembly: GCA_028571105.1. Lineage (NCBI taxonomy): Eukaryota > Metazoa > Chordata > Aves > Galliformes > Phasianidae > Tragopan > Tragopan temminckii. The sequence goes on from JAOWBP010087886.1 coordinate 2,354, forward strand.
AAGAGGATTTTCTCCTCTGTGTGGTGCAATAATGCAGTCCCTGCTCCTGAGCTCCAGTGGCAGAACTGGTAAATGAACCTAGAATCCTCTATGTAAACTGAAAAAAACACCCAGAACTCCTTCATTTTTCTCCTCTCCTCCTCCAACCTTTCCTTTTCTACTTTTTTCCCCTGCTCAGAGTCTGTCCATGCTGTTAGATGAGGAGCTGGAGCATCCCCTGGTATCAGAAGAGAGGGATCGTGAGCAAGATGGCTCAATCCCAATAGGTGCCTTTGATCAGGAAGACGCTGAGATCCAGTGGACACAAAGCACCAGAGATCAGCCTGCAAGCACTTCCACTGCTGACAGTGCTGTTCAGAGGCTCCTCAGCAACCTCTTAGGTTTACCTCAGAGATACCAAAACAGAAGAAAAAAGGGTCTGTCCAGGAGCTGTTTTGGGGTCAAGCTGGACAGAATTGGGTCGATGAGCGGACTGGGGTGCTAACTGCTTACTATGGTAAGAGAAAGTCATGGACACATGGGTATTGTGTATAACTTGTGTAAATATGTAGAAGAGCTCCTTTAATTAACCTTTAAGAAAGGGTGCCTTGGAGTAACTTTCCTCCTCCTATTGAAAACACAGTTAATTAACTTCACTGGCAGAATATATAACCAGCAGTATGCATAAAACCCACAAAAACCACAGCTCTGCTTTACCTGCTTTTCACTCCTCTCTCCAAGTCAGATGCATGCACTTCGTGTTGTCACAGATGCCAGATCAGGGAGGCTTTCACCAATTCCTTAGGGATTCTTCTGTCAGCTCTTTGGGGATGCAGCTGGCCCTAGAACAGAAAGAAATCAGTCATTTTCCATGTGTGAAATCCTGTCCACGTCTCTTTCTTTTACTTATTCTTTTGCTTTCTTGACAGGACTGACTCGGAGAGTTCAAAGGACCTGTTGGCTATCAGTGAGATATTAAGCCCTTATTTGCATTGGTTCCACCAACCCATTTACAGATGATGTACTGAACAAATTGCATTCCACCTCTTCCCTAAATTACTTAGGGGAGACAGAATAGGACACACCATAACTGTATGCTTATTTGTATCAGAGTAATTATTTGTGAGCACCTACCAGAAATGTAAGTACAAAAAACATTTGTACCGTTTATGTAATAAATGTATAAATGAACAGTTTCCATTATGTCATGGATAATAAACCTTTTTTTCCATAATTGGGTGAATTTGTTTCAATTCTTTGCTGCGATTCTCTTTTGTGTACCATTCCTGAAGGGGATGCAGTGCTGCTGTCTGCAATTAGACATAACCCACTCAGAAGCATTTTAGGATCTGCTCTCTGGTATAAGTAAATTGCAGTAACCTTCCTGAAGTTAAAAATCTCATACACAGGACACCAAGTCTTTGGCCACTATTATTTGAACTTAAAGGACAACTGTATTAGCTAAGTTTTGGTTCTGCTCCTTCTAAATACAATTCCTATGGGAAGAAAAGAAGCCAGGATCTGCAGGAGAGCTATTAAGAGCCAGACTAAGAAAACTTGGTTCTTCTCTCACACTGTTCTCAATATACAGCTTTCACCCTCAAGCCACAGACTTGCTCTAGGAAGGACATGAATGCTACAAGCTCATAAGAGCATATCATTCAAGCACTTAAGAGCTGTCTATCAGATACTAGAAAGCACAGAATGATTTGCTAATGGAGACAGTCTCCCCTTGCCCAAGCTACCAGCAGCTCCTCTCTGTATTTTCTTCTGATCTCTCATCCTTTTAATATACCTTGCATATTTAGAAATTAGTGTTAATTCTACCTGTCTATGGCTATTTCAGCCTTCAGGATCTTTATCTCCTGAGATCACTAGTTAGGAGGCTATCAACAATGTGATAGTGCCACAAACCCTGAGCAGGAACTGCAAAACACATCCTGAAGGCCGCCCTACTTATCAGTCTCTATAAGGTCTTATGCTGTTTCCTACTCACTCTGCTTAAGTTAATTTGATAACAAATCAGTAGCAACAGCAAAAGCACCCTAAACAGTCATTTGCTGGCAAGGAATGGTCTCACCACTTCCACAGGCACCTCTGAGCCTCTCAAACAATGGAATAACCCACGTAATTAATTATTTGTGCTGCCTTTCTTAAGCAAAGCAACAAGTAAATGAAGTACTTCACCAATAATGAAAAATCAGAGCAAGGAGGGAAGGATAAAAGAATACCTCCATTTGTCAGCATCATTCACTTTGCACTAGACATGTAAAGCATTGTCTTAGTGCTATTGCTACAGCAAGATTAGTGTAAGCAGCATTTCTAGACGGAGTCCCATTCATGGGCAAAAGAAAAAGACCTCTATCCTGTACATTCATTGCTCTAACTCAGTATCCTTCAGAAAGAGAACTTCTTTTCTCTCAGTAGAGAGACTTACAATAAGAAGAAGCAGACCCTCACTTGTAGAAACCCCACAAGAAGCATCCAGCTCTCTTGAATAGATTCCCTCTTGGGCTTGCTAGCCCTAGCGTGGCCCAGGTGCAACCTAAATGGTAGCAAGGTGAATCCACACAGCCTACTGACATTATGGTGTCAAGCAATGAAGGGCAAGTATGTTGTGACAGCTGGTGCCAATGGAAAGGTGTAACATCCTTCCTAACGATGCTGGGCCTGACAGCCTCCCTGCAGTAACCCTAGGAGCAGGTGTGTTCTCGTAGGCATGAAAGCTTCCTGATGTTGGAATTTCAATGCTGAAAACACTAAAAACATAAAAAAAAGAAAGGATAAGTGCTACTGGAATCTGTTTCCTAAACATCCTCAGCCTGTTTACAAACTCAGCTGCACTACCCTGAAATTATTTGTGGATAAAATAAAATAAGGTCTGAAGAGGTTGAAGATTGAGCTGTCGATTTGTCAACAGAATCCTACAGCAGATGAATAAGAAATCGATAAGAGCTTCAACTCCCCAGACACTGAGCTGTAACGTGGCATCCTATCAGCTGGCATTTGGGGTGAACATTTTAAAAAGCCACTATTCATAAAGAAGAAACAATTTATTTCACATAAAAGGCCCCGTAATTAGATCCCTAGGACTGAAGCCAGATGTGTCTGTACTTTAGGCAATTTGCTGAGTTCTATTAGCATTTAAACAATCAAAGCTAACCTTTGAAGTTAGCATGCCAGTCAGATAGGGGAAGCTCAGCTCTAGCTGTGTCATTTCCATCCCCACTAAGAAGCAGTGCATGAATTTACCAGCCAGAGTTACAGGAGGAGCTGAGAAGAAAAGCCTGCAGTAAAATAACATCTACACACCATGAAACATACACATACCTTTCCCAAATGAGTCTTCTTTCAGGAAAGGAGGCCCTGCTTGTCGTGATGCTTTAAACAAAACAGCTTGCCAACTGGTGGATGCAGAGATCGTTGTCCTACACCATCTGATATTGTTTGATTCCAGTCAAAAACAAATGATGTCAGCTGTAGGCAGGTTTGTGGGACAGAAAGACAAAAAAAGAAAGGCAGGGAAGGGAATGGAAAAGCATAATGTATGTTGCAATACAGTATGTGGCAGTAAAAGTCCACAAAAACTTTGTGTAGAACTCCCTGAACTCAGAGGAAAGGCATTATAGGATCACAGAATCATTAAGGTTGGAAAAGACCTATGAGATCCTCCAGTCCAACCATCCACCTACCATTAATACTGCCACTAAACCATGGCCCTAAGAACCACATCTCCACGTTTCTTGAACATTCTTTGGCTTTGCTGAGCTAAAGGGCAGACCCTGAGACAAAGGCCCAAGCAGAAATCACTGCATATCCACTGAAATCAAAGAGATTCATGGATGACAAAGAGTGCAGAAAGCAGAGACTTGCTGTAATTTCTTGAACGTCACCCAGGCAGTGTTTGAAAGGACCGTCTGCTGCTCTGCCCACTGGATTCTGTAAGGATCTACCAGAGTCATCTTGATTTGATCCTTGGTATAGGAGAGTGCAGCGAATGCCAGAGGAATAACAGAGTGGCTCAGGTTGGAAGGGACCTTAAGGACCATCCCATTCCAACCCCCAAGAAGGCAAGATGCATCATCACAGGAACTCGTAAAATCTCCTAAAACCAAACCTCACTCTATTCCCAAAGACCAAAAATATGTATGCAGAGAAGAAAAGGCCGTGTGGAGCTGCTGCAGACAGGGAAAAATTCCAGCTCCTTCTTCTCCCTCCCACCAATGAGAAATGATGAATCTCTCATCCCTTGGAGGGGAAATCAACCCTCTTCTCGGGGCAGCTGCTGTGCACCTGTGGATGTGAAGCAGAGCAAACAGGCAGAAAGCACAAGGTCCTTCCTTGTATCACCTCCTCCCTAACAGTGATGGAGAGCAGAGGGGGGGAGGAAATCACCAGGAAAATGAGTGCTGCCAGGAGGGGAAGAGGTGACCCAGGGCATTTCTCTCCCTCTGAAGGAGGTGTTGCACTCAGGGAACCCCCCTCTCCTAAAGGGTCACCTGTGGGGCCAGTTGTAACCAGTTCCCTTATCGAGGCTGGGGGACAGAGCTCTGGCTCCTGTGGGGATCTGGAAGGAGGCAGCTGAGCTCCCTCTGGGCAGAGAGAGCAGGGATATAAGGAGAGGCTTCTGTGGGTAAAGTGAAAACACGGGGAGAGCTGGGGATAGGATAGGAAGAGAAATAGAGAGAGAAGGAGAGGATGCAGCTGCTGGATCTTTGCTTCAGGGCCTCACTACTGCTGCTGTTTATGCCGTGGGCTGGCGGTGAAAATGATGCGGAGCTGCAGTCCTTGCAGGTACTGGGGCTGGGACTCCTGGGGACGTGAGGACAAGAGCAGGGCTGCCCATCCGCCGCTGCAGCCACTGCTTCTCACCTCTGCTTCCCTCTTCAGGAGCTCCTGGAGGCTTTGGAGCAGCTCCAGGAGGAGGAAGGGGCACCAGCCCTGGAAGACGAGCTGGGTGCTGGGGCTGAAGCTGGTGGCTCTGAGTGGGATCTCCAGGGGCTAGAAAGCAGCCCAGTGGGTGCTCTGCTGCCAGCCTCCAGCCCTCCCCAGCCAGCGGAGGGGCAGAGCCAGTGGAGGAGCCTCCTCTCCTCCTTCGGACGGAGGCATTTCTCCGGCTGCTTTGGGACGAGGATGGAGAGGATCGGCACGCAGTCGGGGCTGGGATGCAATCACTACAAAGCCCGTAGGTCCCGGCTCAGACTCAGAACTCCCTTTGATGTGGTGGGAACAGGGGCAGCTGGCTGCCAGCCTCAGAGTCGATCCCCTCCCCCTCCAGCTCCTTGCCCCTTATTTTTTTCAGGTTTCTGGAGGAGAAGGAGAAGCTGAAGCCAGGACTGGCTCTCAAGCACTGGTCTTGTCCCTCTGCTGGACAGCCAGCCTCCCCCTGGAGCTTCTGGAATTTGGGGTATACATCAATAAACCTTTTGTATGAAGCCTCTACTGCATTTTGTAAGTGTTTTCTTTGGTCACAGGGTAGCACAGATATAGAACCCCTCCCCATCCCCCTGAAGTCCTCCACTCCCTCAACCCTAAGGGCTTGGTCCTTGGCACTGGCCAGATCACCCTGCCAGGTCTGGAAGGTCGTGTAGCACCATTCCATGCCAGGGAGTCACCCTGGTGACCCTCCTTGCTTTGCTGGAGAGGCACCAGGGCCAATTCCAGGCCCTTGGCAGCGAGCTCAGATGCCTCCTACAAGCATTTCACTGCCACTGGCTGTGAATCCTCCCAGTAGGTAGGCAAAGGGCTCGGGATTAATTCCAAGTAGTGTCCTACACGTGTCCCATCCCATGGGCCATGCCAAGTTTGGCACAGTGGGCCGCCATGGACTGCCACTGAGGACAGAAGAGCTGCATGGCTTTAAAAATACATTTGGCAGCAGCCGAAGGGCAGCCAGGTCTTCAGGACCGGGGACAGACGCCAGAAGCCCGCAGCGAGGAAAGCAGTCCCTGCAGGGACACATTGCACATCCTTACCTTTTCCTTTTGGTTCCCAAACTGATGGTCTCGAGTCTACTTTGTGCTGGTGAGATGTCACCTGGATCACCGTGTGGGGTCCTCAGTACAGGAGAGATGTGGATCTGTTGGAGTGCATCCAGAGGAGGGCCACAAAAATGATCTCAGGGATGGAACGCCTCCCTGCAAATGGTGATGGGACAGGGGAAATGGTTTCCAACTAAAAGAGGGGAGATTTAGATTGGATATAAGGAAGAAAGGTGGTGAGGCACTGGCACAGATTGCCCAGAATGGTGGAGGTGCCCCATCCCTGCAGACAGCCAAGGTCAGGCTGGAGGGGCTGTGAGCACTGATGGAGATGTGGGTGTCCCTGCTCACTGCAGGGGTTTGATCTGATGGCCTTTAGGGTCCCTTCCAACTCAAACCATTCTATGATTCTATAACTCTTAATCTAATGGAACTGCAAGAAAAGAGAGCTTGGGTTGGTGTATGGCAGAGTCCTTTTGAAGGTTTTGGTCACCTCACCATGCTGCAGAGGTAGTGGCAGTGCTAACCCTGGCTGAGCTCTGTCCATGTACTATCCCCGCTTCTTTCAGGGATCCTCCTGAGATCCTCCTCCTCTTCAGCTCCTGTCCCATACTCCCACTCCTAAAACTGGTTTTCCCACTCATAAAATTGGTCACAGTATGCATTTATAAGAACCTAGCACTCTGTTTAGAATCCCAGCAGGATATTTACCGTACAAATGGTTAGGAAAGCATGGGTAATGCCTTGGTCTTGTCCCTCCACTGCTGGACTGTAAAGCCAAAAGTTCATATTAGCCTTGCAAGGGTGATGATGCTGAAATACCCCAAGCAGACAAACAAGTGAGCTTAATAGCTGAGTTCTATCATTTTACACTCCATTTGTTTTGGCAGAGGTGTCAGATGGATAAGAGAGGACAGAATTTGTAAACACGATAGCTACCGTGACGGCCAGTCAGTTCATTCCATCTGTATGCTTTCATACATGCTATGTGAAATAGTGCATAGGCATATCCATGTTGGAAAAATACTACTGAGGCTACAGTTTGGGCCCCTAGATCTCATCTATCTGCTGTGGAATGTGGAAGAATAAAAGTGAACTAATTAGTAAAAGAAAGGAGTAGCTCTTGGTCCAGGTTACTGAAGGCAAACTTGGAATATTAGGTTGTTTTACACAGATAGGCCACTCAAAGCTAAATATTGCCCCATGACTGATACCATGTTCCTTCTTTCTCGGAGCTGTGTCTGTGACCCGGGGCTTGCTTTACAGATGTGCTGAGCTCTCAGGCAAAACTGACATGGAGCAACAGGGTTTTTTTTTAGCACAGAGACAGCACTAGAGAATACTTGGCGGGTGGGAGCAAAAGGAAAGAAAAAGAACAGTAACAGACCCTGATTACTTGAAACTGGACACTCGGTATTAATGAATACCGTTTATAATATTGATACTCCTCCATTCTCAGCTTACAAAATGAAGATAAATAAGAAAATACCTGCAATTAATTAGCAAATCTCATAGGCACTGCAGCATGGAATGCCAGTAACAAAGCTGTCAGGTTGGTAACTCTTTCTTTACCACAATTTGAACAGGACTAAATAACAATGGGCTGGAACACAGTAATACAGAAATGAGTACTGCTTCATGTTACCATATGGATGGGCTGACTTCAAGCTACAGTGGGAAAAAAGCAGTATTTGGGCTCGACTTCACAACCTTGAGAATGCCCTTTCCTGTATAATTTTGGTAGGCAGATCATGGGAACAGTGTGTTTGCATGTTTGTACATAAACACTGTGCTAAGACACAAAAAGATATGTTATTGTTCTATTATTATTTAGAAACTGTACCCTGGAGATTATTTCAAGAGCCACATTCCTACGAAAAGCCAACAAATTATTACTAGCCTGACACAGGCAACTTTGTCATACATCTCTTCCTGTTTCAATTTTGAGTAGAAGGAATGCTAGGAAAATGCAGCACAAACAATATGCTTCAGGGTTTGAAATATGTAAAAAAGTAGCTTTTATTAATTGCACTGAAGACAATGCTGGAGGAAGACCCAGCAGCAAATCTGCATCATTGTAAATTCTCATTTAAATGGAGGAAGTTTCCAGCTAAGCTTGAAAACTTCAGCTCTCAAAGAAACCAGCACACGAAAATTATTCCAGAATCTGGGCACCTCCTCTTTAATATTATTAATGCAGGGTCAAACCTTACCACGGATGTTGAAAGAAATCCCGCTGGTTTAAATGTCTAGCTGTTAATAGTATAATAATAGTTTTTCCGCGGTGCCGAAGTCAGTTCCATGGGGCTGGAGGAACTCAACGTCCCCACAGCGGCTGCGAGGAGGTGCAGATTGGGTGCTTCTGTTGTTGGCAACATACAAATACAAAGTCTTAACTGTGATCTCACCTCTACAGCGATGGGGAAAGAGAAGTGGCCCAAACCTGGGATTTTCAGCACACTCCGTGGTATGCGGTGGCTACGTGTATTCCTTATATAGAAGGAGAATGTGCATGGTACTTTAGGTATCCTAAAAGTAGATTTATCTTCAGCCTTTGCTCTCCACCAAATACTCATCTGCAAAGCTTCTTTGCTTTCCTTATAAATAGTAATTTCCCTACGGAAATCTAACTGAGCAGAGTTTAGAGCGGTTGTTTCCCACCTCTGTAAATCTGACCATAGGGGTCTCTTGAAGGAAAATCGCTAAGAATTTCCAACTGGACTATGTAATCACAGCGCCTGGTATCAAGAGGAGGGGGAGTGACATGAAATCACTGACTTGTGACATACATTCCTCAGCAACAGCAGCTGCTGCCTAATGACAGCTAATAAAGGGAATCTTCCCTTGACAGAGCCGCATGCCTGCAGTGGGACTGGAATGCGCCCCAGATAAATCCCCTGATAACCCAGGAAGCAGAGATCACACCAAACCATATAAAAGACAAGCTTTGAAAGAGAGAGGATAGGAGAAAGAAGAGAGAGACCTGAAGAGTCATCTCAGAAGAAACAGCTTGAACTTCCCATATTCCCAACGAACCCAGCGCCATGGACACTAGAGGCTCATTTTCCTGTGGTTTCCTCTTGCTGCTTCTCGTCCAGCTGCAGCCCAGCAGGGCCAACCCCATCTACAACCTCAGCCCTGCCAAAGAACTGGCCAGCATGGAGGTAAGAGGACTCTTTGCTTTTAAAAGCTTAAACTTTCAGGGGGCTTAGAAGCGTGTGCAACTGTGCTTTTGCCCTGCTTTTGTATGGTCAGATAGCTACGTTAGTGATTGCATGTAGTGGTGAAAGTCTTGGTTCTTCATAGGGCTTCAGAGAAGCTTTGTAGGGCAATACCCTCCAGTGCAGGGATCACCCAAGCTGCTGGGTGGCAACAGGAAACAGAATTCCTATGCCATCAGATGGCTGCTTTGGGTTTTCACCCTTCTTCTCTTAAGCAGTCACCTCATTTTGAGTTTCTTAATGAATTAGAGCAATATCCCGGAGAAAAAACATAGCAATGCATCATGGCATCCCTATAAAAAAAATAGAAAACTTTCAAGTGGGTTTATCCCATTAAGGTAGGCAGGTATAGTGAGCCAGGACAGCCCTACTGCTTTGGATTTGTGGATTTAAGAGAAAAGAGCTGCATGTGGATGGGAGGTGAAGAGGTAAAGCAGAGCACTCAAAGTCAAGCTTCTAGAAGGTGTACTACTTGTGCAAACCGAGCGGAACAGTATGAACTGTGACACAGGCAGAAAAGACTCTGGAGCTGTAAAATTACCACAGGCTTACTTTAATGAGCGAGACATAGAGAACATCTACTATTACAATAGCTTGGGGAATGACAGAAACTTAAGATTCTGTCTTTAAAGACCAAACCTGACAGCTGAAACATTTCTTTGGACTGGTCCAGCTCAGTGCAGCATCATATCCTGAGAACTAACTCCCTAAAATGATTAGGACAGTGTCAGCCAAAGCTAAAACTGCCTCGTGCCCCCCAAGCACCTCTGTCTCCAGCTGAAAAGAGTGGCTTCCAAATGCTCTCACCCTCAAGCCATGAGATTCACTCCTCTCTAGCCTACTTCCAGAGATGGACAATTCAATTCTTCTCACTGGATGAGCTGTCCTTGAGCAGGTTCCCCGTTATTCAGAGCTTTAATAATTCTGGAGAATGGCACTCAGAAGGTGAGATAGCAGACAACTTTTTCATATACGTATTTTTAAGAAGATGCATATTGCTTTAAGGAGCAGAAATCCTATAATACCTAGGGTAGGGATTAGTGGAAAACACTGGGTGCTTCTCATAGTGATGTCCACTACAATAACTGGGGGTTAAAGGTGAGCAGACTTTAGTCAAAATAAGAATTTAGAGCCAACAGATGACCAGCAGCATTGCAGGCAACTTCTGAGAGCATGGGAGTCACTACGAGTTCAGAAGTACTTTGAAATCGTGGACTATTGCTGGGTTGAGTGGTATCTCTTGTTTTGTTTCTGTGCCAAAAGCTCTTCCATCCTTGCCAGTGAGACACGCTTCTGTGGCAGACAGCTTCAGTGACCTCTCAGCTACAGCTACAGATAGGTGGAATTAATGTAAATAGGGATTTAGCACAGAGGACAGAGCTCAGGAACCACCAGCATCTCTGGAATCCAACCTGAGAGACTCCTTAAAGGTGGCTGTAGAACCATAGACAAATTCAGAGTCAGATGAGTGGAAGAGCTAATAAATGATCACGAAACCAGGACTCTTATGAAATTAATCCTTCTCTTATAGGCTCTTCTGGAGAGACTGGAGGATAAGTTTGCACTGATTGAAGCCCTGGAGTCCAATCCTGATCTGCAAGAGCCCCAAACCCAAGAGGAGATTCCACCAGAACTCATAGATGACAGCGATGAGCAGAAGGCTGAACCCAAGCTAGCATCCAACACTCCTCTGTCCTACAGGAACCCCTTCCTCAAGAGACTGAGGGGGGTGCAGATGCCCCGGATGATGAGAGATTCTGGCTGCTTCGGCAGAAGAATTGATAGGATTGGCTCCCTGAGTGGAATGGGTTGCAATGGTGAGTACAACTTAAGCCATTCTGGTGAATAGGATGGACTGCGTTTATGTTTTTGCAGCAAGGGAGGAGCAAGATTTCATTAAAGTCTTTAACAATAAGAAACAGTTAAACAGTTTGAGTAAACACTTTGAGAAAGGAGCTCGTTTTAGTCTAATCTTTAAGCTAATATTGGTTTTCCAAAATAAACTTCACGTCTATTGATTAGACAGATGAAAGCACTGCTGACAATGGTGGCATAAATAGAAAGATTCCAGTAACACTTACTGTGTGTTTGGTTTGCAGGTTCCAGGAAGAATTAGGACCACTTCACTCTGAAGAATGCTTCACAGAACCCGTTCCTCCCAAGATGAAAGCTCGTCAACAGAAAGTTATTCCTATTTTTATTTATTTATTTATTTATTTATTTGATCTCTCTCCCTCTCTCTCTCTTTTTCTTAATAACATTTCTTACTCTGGCACCGTGAGACCATCTTTAAATAAAACTAACACATTAGATATCTATGCTGGACCTCTCTCCTGTCTGTTGCATTAAAATTTCTTGTATTTTCCTAAAGTCAAAAGCCTATGTTTTATTGGTACTCTGGTACCCACAAGGCTGGATCTCACTTACACAAGACCAAGAAAGAATGAAGCTGGGAAAATGAGAATGAGTTTTTCCGTAGAGTTTTCCTCTCTACACTAAGAAATTATAACAGATTAGCAGGAGGAAAAAAAAAAAAAAAAGCTCGCTCAACATTGGAAGACCCACAACAGTAGATGTAGTTTCAGTAACAAGAAAGTCCTTTTGCTGATACAGATCGCTCAGCCAATGCAGCTGCCGCTCCACTGCCACAAATCCCTCACGTAAGCAAAATTTACAAGAAAAGAAGTAAAAATTAAAGCAAAACTCCACAAGTTAGAAGCTAACTAGAGGGAGGAAAGGGAATTCATTGTATATGCTTTCTAGCACCGACCAAATAAAGGCTATAAGCATCAACAGAAAGATACGTCATTGACTGTGTCTTGTCTCGCTCTGCATGTGGTTGAGCTGCTGATGCTCAGTGCTTCTTGATGCTTCTCAGAGGGCATGAATTCTATCACAGTACTGAGGGCAGGTGGGATCATTTCAGTTGTGAGTAGCTTGTGCATAACACTTATTCCTTTCTGGGAATCACACAGTTCTGAACATGACTAAAAGGAATACTACTCATTTAAACCTTTGTAGCTAGATCTCATACCTAAGATCTGAATCTGTCCCAAGCCATGCTTGCCAGGCACTACTCCCACATCCTTCCCTTAGGTTTACATTGCCAGAACCATTCAATTAGCATCCTAAAGATCCCCTTGGGATCAACAGCATTGAACTCTGACTCTACACAACTACCCTGTGAGTCCACACACCACTGGAAACCAGGTTATGGTGAGGATCAAGTTAGGATTTTCTTTCCAGCATTCATTACCAGAGCACCCAGGAAAGCTCATTCAGAGTGTAAGATCATAGCAGGATGGACTCAGCTGGTGAAAGAGCACGTACACCCATCAATGAAGTCTATCTGAAGAGGAATGATACTTGGGACAGGCAAGGTGCCAGTGCCATGCCAGTTGTCGACAATAGCTCTCAGAAACCACAGCTGTAGTGAACTTGAAGTGCTAACAACATGCCTGCATGCTTGACTTCCCACACGCTGCTATAAAAGGAGGTAAAACCAATCCTCATAGTCTAACACTAACAGCTCTTGCTGGAGCTGAATTTTACCCAGTCAAGCAAAACTTGCATGGATGCATCAAGCCCCTGCAAATTATCCCTCCCTGTCAGCTCCCCAGGGCACAAAACACTCAAGAGTTCAGTGGAACGTGCTAAAAATGGCAAGAAGAGTTGGCACTGCCTGACCCAAAGCCAGGTGAGTCCAGTATTAAGAGCAAGCCAGTTCCCGGTGGAACAGGTCTGTATTGGCTTGCAGACAGCATGTTAATAGACCCTGCGGCCTGGGAGAACTTAATTGAGAGCTGGCAATCTAGGAAAAACGCATCTCTGTGGCTAGATTTTTAGTGCTACTCCCATAAACACACTGAGCTGTAAACCTCCCCTGGGGAAATCGTGCAGACAGGTCAGAATAGGATTGAGTGCAGGAAAGAGCACTTGGAAAAGCTGAATGAGAGAAACTCAGCGCTGATCAGCTCTATGTGCAAAGAGCATCTTGCCCAAGGAGAAGCAGAGCTACCACAGCACAGAAGAGGGAACAGACGGTCACAAACAAGCATAAGACAAAAGCAACCCACTCCGTACGGAGAAAGCAAGGGCACCTGAAAGCTGAACTCCTCTTCCCAGCAACCTGTGCTTGGGCTCATGGCTCAGACATCCGAAGGAGGGTCCTGTTCTCCTGTATGTAACATAAGATGCTAAATTCACACTGCAATCTTTCCCCTTCATGCAGACAGAAGCAGACACCTGATCACTCTTTATTCCTTTCTGCTGTTTTCATTGCAGTAATTTGCACAGCTGCACGTGCCAGCCACGAAAGGATGCAGCAATACCTTCTAACTGGGATGTGCTCTCTTCCAGCAGCAGTCAGTCTGATGAATCCACATCTAAACGTGAGGAGGCTTCCTTCAGGTTTGTAGCGGATCTGCCTTCAGTGCCTATGCGTTTTGGAAACTAATCCTGGCAGAACTTTTTGGAGACAAAGGAGGAACTGCACTAGAGAAGAAGCAAGCAACACCGGTCTGCTGTGAGAGCGTGAACCAAAGATTAATGTATTCCTACTGTCTTCACACCTACAGACACATGCCTTCCAGAGAAACTGCCCCTAAGGGAAGGCAAGGTTTGCAGTAAGTACTGATAACAGTGTAGGAAATAGGCCAGTGGCCACACACCCAAACAAGCACTTCAGTTTTGCTCTAGCAGCTGTGCTATGAGTCAGACCTGAGACAAGGAGTCAGCGTAGCTTGTAATGGTAAACAATTCAGAAACAGGATGCCTCCGGGACAAGCTATTGCTGCAAAGCAAGAGCTGATGGCAAATCCAGATAACAGCGATTACATTACAAGCAACTGTTCAGCACCGAGCACAGGACAGCTCTGAAATCCTGCCCTCCTCCATCCTGTTGGGCATCTGAGTGCTTTATAAACCTTAACCAACAGCACACTGAAGATGTAGCTTTGCTACCGTGCAAAGGAAGGAACATCCCAGTGAGATCAGAGGAGGACCAGCCCAGCACTCTCCACCAGGCTCCAGTGACATTTGCCACCTCCTGCAATGCCACACTTCATCCTCTCTTTGTAACAGCTTCTGGCAGTAACCCTGACTGGTGGTACATTATTGAGCAGATTTCTTTCCTTTGAACTTGGAAATGCAGTAATGACACGGGTGTGCTTCATACACACTGTACAGCCTCATTTGGGAAAGCAGTTCAGTTGGTCTGGGGTTCTTACACCTTTCAAACGTGAAGCCTCAAAATGAACTGAGTGTGCCCTGCAGCAGGTGTCCCAGGACTGGCATTCCCTGCTAGGCTTGTACCATTGCCATCCCAGTGAGAGCTAGTGGACAACTAACTTTAAAAGGGAATCTTCTGCTGTCTCTAATACTCAATCCTTCAACAGAGCGGGAGAAAGAACGCAATTGGCTTCACTCTTTAAGTGCTATTCCAGCCATCAGCACAAGTAGAAAGAGGTGGGGTCTCAAGATTACAGCCTCACAGTAAGGAGAAGGAAGAAAAAACATGAATGAAACAAGGCAGGAAGGAACTTTAAGATCACAGAAAGGGGCTCTCACACCTCATTGCTGGCCATCGGGAACTGCTGCCATCTTGGATTCTTTTTACTGATCACTTGTAACAACCATCCAAGTCTTCTCCTCCTGTCATCCTATCTGAACAAAATGAAAGGAAGTGGTACAACTGGTGTTCCAAATCTGAAGTCATGGGCACACCTGCCCCCCGCCCAGCAGGGCAACTCATTATGAACAAAAGGCTGTATCACACATATATTCTGTTTTCCTCACAGCAGATTCTATCACCAAGTGATTATTTCCAAAGAAAGTGGCAGCTTAGAGCTGTAATCAGAGTTCGGGGTCTTTTATATCCAAAGAAAGCATTTGTCAGACCTTCCCTTCCTATCTCACAGTTGATGTCTCAGAGAACCAGCAGAATCCTGCATAGAAAAAGAAGCAGAGTTGTGAGGAGAGGGAATTTCTTTTATTTTTATTTTTTAAAGACAAAGTACTGAGAAAGGCTTTCTATGTTGGGAATTGGGAAGAAGCAAAAGAAAGATCAGATCAATGTGTAAAGCTGGGCATCCCACAGAGATACTCTCAGGTATAAGCAGAAAGGAGATGCTGGGTGAGTCAGCAAGGCTCTCAGTGCTGTCTTGCCTTCTCTGTTACAGCTGTGAGATCTTCAGCACAGCGCTGTTTTCTACACTCACCTACACAAGTGGGTTCCAGGCTCCTAGACTTATGCTTTTCTTTCTGTAGCTCTGAAATAGCCTGGAGAAAGGGACACCTTGATCATACAGCAACCTCTAAATCTCATTGAAACTGATAAACTGATATCCCTCACTCCTGAGATGGTGAAGGGGGGCAACTTGCTGCCTTCTCATTCCAGCTGTGAAAGAACTCTTGTACACTACAGTGGATGCTACAGAGGTTGAGTGTATCCCACTGCATCGCTGAAACACACTGCAGCACCTCGGACAAGAAGAGCACCTTCACTCTCCCATCAAATGCAATGAAAGCCTGGGGTGGCCATCCTGTTTCTTCCTATGTATGCACTGCATGACACACACTTGTACATGTATACAAACCTGCTGAAGACGGTGGTTCGTATGTTGCCAGCAAAGGAAGAAAAAATGAAAAACAAAATCTCATTGAACAATACTGACTTCTGTTACATAGACAGGGACCGTAACACATGGCTTAATTGGTGAGCCTATAAATCTTGTTAAAAGGGGACTTAAATCTAAATATGAAGCTGGTTGCTTTAAGCATAAACTTACTGCACAGCTTTTTTCATAACCACCTCTATCACCCCTGATAGAACACACAACTACTGTTCTTCAAGCAAGAAACGTCACTGCTTGTATTTTCTGCAAGAAGGTTGATATTACACCAAACCAACAAGCTGCTCCTGAAAACATGACCAGAAGTCTCTTCTTTGTGTGTGTGCTTTGGGAAAGAAAGTAGACAAGTGAGTGGTAGCCTGTTACCTCCTTTATTTACTGCTATGCTAAGGTAGTAGTTGATGTGCATAGGTTTTAAGAAGATAATTAATGTGCCACATTTCCTTCTGTGTTACTGCATTTACGACCAAGGATTGAGGCAGTTTCCTCCCTTACTATTTTGCTGACTCTCCTCAACTCTGATTCCTTCCCAGGAAGGCACTTTAATTAAGAAGACCACATCACTTATTTAGAGCCCACAGCAGGGTCTGCTATCCCCTCCCAACAGAAGCTTTCACCCATTTCAGGCCATGCCTATCATGGCTGATTTTGTGTAAGAGCTGCTACATGCATCCTGCATACCACAGCAACCCAAGGAAGAAAATCAAGCATGTAAAGGCAGTGAGCTTTTGGGTCAAGTACATACAATGCTCAAGGACTGTACTTACATTTTTAGCCTATAAGCAAGTGATGAAAGATCAAAATCTGCCACAACTTCTTGGCTATATGCTCACAAACATGAGATAAACATGAAATTAAGATATTTCCCATTTGGAGAAATCATCTGTCAAACAAGAGGTGCAATACTGCACTCTAAAACTGGGTTACATGGAGGAGAGTGGAAAGCATGAGTTCCCAAGTAAGAAAAGCAGCAGTCTCTTCTAACACAGCGTGCACAATGCAGCTTCTTATCAAACATCTGTTAATTTCTGCCTCTTAAACACCTTTTCTGAGAGAATATAGAGCTAGAGTGGTTGCAACACAAAGGTTTATAAGAATTCCCATTTTTGTCCAGCCTCAGGGCATCTTCTGCATGAACTGTTAGATATAGGTAGCTCACAGACAGCAACTACTCCACTACCTCCAATCACGTTCGTGGGTATTTCCACGTTCTATCAGTTTTATTACAACAAAGAGCAAAAATAAGACAACACTAGAAACATCAAAAGGCCTTGAAGTGCTGAAGGAGACACACAAACATTTTACTCTTGGACATGTTATGGAGTCACGGGTTCATGACATATGGTTACACAAATACTTCCCAAGTGCCCATCGTTCAAATAAAAATGAGTTCATACAAATTTAAAAAAATAACAATACAATTTATATACACCGTGGAATTAGCTTACATCATTTCATAACAAAAACAGTGCAAAAAGAAACAAATGGAAAGGTAAGTTGCTACCATTGGAATGGCTCACAGTTAATTAACACTGCACAGGAAACCATGAGGCAGGTGCCCCACATTACCCCAAACTTCTGCCATAAATACTAATCCAGTTCTTGGTTCCTATTCCTTTAGTGTTGTTTTGAGTAACAGGTTATAGGCATCTATGCTAAAAGTAAATGCCCTGGTAAACCACTAATTAACCAGAAGAAAAGCAGTGAGGATGTTGTTAGAAAGGAATGCAGTGAGAGGTAAAGTGTGAGAACATGAGTGGTTTATTTAGGCAGAGGTGAAATGCTGCATCTCCAAACATCACATAACTTGCAATTTCCCTTCTGCAAGTCATGTAACCAGTGACTGCACACTCAGATTTCCCCTCAAAAAAAGCTGGAAGGGTCACCTGCTGTCACTAGTTAAGATTTCTGTACTGACTGGGTGAAATGGGTGTGTTTTGCAGCAGGAAGGTTTGAACCAGATAGATGTGTAGGCAGGGCAGACAGTGCTGACAGCTGACTGAAGGCTTTCTCATGAGGATGCAGAGTTGGTGCTCAAACAAACTTTGGCAAGATTTTTCAGCCTGTCTTGCCTAAATCACCAAACTCCAGGCCTCAAGTGGAAGAAATCCTGCAGCTACATCAGCTGCTGCAGCTTATGTAGAGAAATAAAGCAGGAGGGAACCAGCTCATGGCAATTTAAGGACTTCAGATCCAGGTGCAGGGAATGAAAAAAAACCTTCCACACAATCACTCAACATGAGCAAGAAGGAAAGGATTTGCCACACAGAGACACATAGTACTCCTTGAGAGGTTCTCTGACAGTATGGGATTGTAACAGCTTGAGCACAAATCCTTTGAATGAAAGGAAGGTTAGCAGAAGCATATTTTAAACAATTCAGCTTCAGGGAGTGCAAAGGTGTGCTGGAAGTTTCTCAGGGTAGCTTAGTGCAAGACCAGTTTTCAGGGAAAAACCAAATTTTAAAAACCAACTGCAGTTCATCCAGAGAAAACAACCTTACTCTACGCACAGGGAAACAACTTGGGAGTCAACAGCAGAAGCCAATACCAGCTTGTACGCTCTAAGAACAATGCTACATCTGTCCCAGCTAAGGAGTTGAGATTGAAGGCACAAGATGGGTACTGGCTGCAGGAAAACACCTTTCTTCAACCTAGGAAGTTTAAGAGCTTGCTTGCCTTACCTGAAATGGAGCCAAGGTATTCAGAAGCCAGCAGAACTGCTTTCAGTGGAGGAGACAAGAGCTGTTGCTACAAGCTCCACAGTTAAGAAAGAGAAAAGAATGAATCAGTTTCTGCTCTTTAGTGTAGGTGCCTTTTTAATCAACCCTGGAAAGCAGCCATGGCTAACAAAGGGGAATTAAAAAATAAAAGTTAAAAAAATCTAAGTGCTTATGAACAGCTTTGATAAAAATCTTTCCAGCAGAGCTGTGCTATGCTCCGTATGACAAGGGCCAATTCTACTTCAACATTTTGTTTCAAGACCCATCTCTCATCTGCAGGACAAAAATCAAGTGCATCCCATGACTTGGCCATCCTTCTTGCAAGCAAAGCCAGAGAATGCATCTGTCCCTCAGTTATCTAGACTGCAAAGACAACACGATCATCTAAGGAGCTCCTGTGACTTGAAGAGCCATATGTAAAGACTACAGCTGGTGCCCTGAACACAAAGCCTCCTGGCCCTAGCTGTAGCAGCTTGCAGAACGCTGCCCTGCAACAATTGGCTTCCACAAAGTCCAAGCAGCTGCCTCTGATGGATGCAGCGTTTAGACATGTAAGGAAAGGGCACCATTTCTTCAGGCTCAGTCAGGTAAAACTTCAACATACACGAAATCCTTATTTCAGAACATAAAATAACAGCCAATTTCTTTCTGCTGCGTCTCTCACCTCACTAGCTCCTTATGGCAGACAACAGGTTAAAAGGAGTGCTCAGAGACTGCAGAAGCTTTCCTGGGACACATTCCCTGTGTTACTGAGCCCAATCTCTTGGCTGAAAGAATGCTCTGTGCTTTATCAAGTCAATCAACTCTGCAGCCCCTGGAGGCACAGTGTTGGCTTCCCACCCACAGTTATCTGTATGCAAAACTCACAAAGGCAGGTGCCTGCTGGAACAATACAGGTGCTGGCCAGGATGGTACCTGCTAAAGCAATGAACTGGCTGCAACTGGCTTTTAAATGCTGTTTTTACCCTTACAGACATTTGGCTGTTGCAGTTGCAAATGTCATTCCAATCATTTTCAGAGCCAGACAGCCTCACTTACCAACCTGCTGTACAGTCCTAACTGCCAGTCACCAGCACCAAGTATCCCTCCTGCACGGCAGCCTCAAGTTACACCAGCTCCTCTCACTACAGAGATCATTCAACCAAACATCAGTAATAACTGCCTCCAGAAATCAAACTTCTCTGTAGCGTGAGGAAGTGGGGTTCCCTGGTCTATAGCTGTAGTTGGAAAGGTGTCCAGGCTCTTCCTGCTGGGTCACTACAAGAACACAGTACCTATAAATACAGGAGTGTCAGGTGGTGACAAAAGTTGAGTGCCACAACGTACCTTAGGAGCATCTCTTGCAGGGAGATAATGGTAGCAACAGCTAACAGGGAAAAAGAAATCTCCCTTCTCTGAGATGCTCTGTAAGTGCACTAAATATTTATAGTCCAGGCAGTAACTAGAATTAAACTGTTTGGAACTCCTGATTTTCCAAAATACTCTCAAAAGTCAGCTGTTGTCAAAAAACGTTACAGAAAGGACACTCTCCCATGGAAAGAGTAGAAAAATTAGGGGGAAAAAAAAAATGGAGGCAAGGGTGGAGAAATATGGGAAATTGAGAGCACCCACAAAGTGATGTGCATTTCCAGAGAGTTGGCTTTTTATGCTGCTTTTGAGAAAAGCCATCTTCCAAAGCAGCAATTTGATAACTTCATTAGCTCCTCTCAGCCTTGACAGCTATTCCCCTCTTACACAAGTAAGGCAAAAGTTGCAGGAACAAGGGAGGAAGAGGAGAAGGGAGATGCACAGGAGGACAGGGAAAAGATGCTGCAGTTCTCTGCACAGGGTACAGTGGTGCTAGATGGTTCTTTCATCCAAGCCTCAAAAATAAACCAAACCAAAACAGCAGAACATATACTGCTGGGACAACATCTGATGAAAGGCTAGGGCACAGGAAAAGAACCTGGATGAAGAGTGGTCAAACCAAGTGCCTGAGACTAGTCAGTAGCTCTGGGCTCAAGCAGTTCTTCTAATTCTCTGGCTAGCAAGATGTTTTCCAGCTCCCCAGGCTTGATATGCATGTGAGAAGCCAAATGGCCAGTCTTGGGCCTTGTGGGGTCCAAGCAGAATGCAAGCGCGTGTGCAGGCTTGGAAGAGGGAGGCAGCCACACCAGCAGTGGGGCAGGATGGGCAGGGGCATCAAATGGTCTGATAGTGTTGTCTCAGCCTCGCCTGTAGGAATTCGTGGGTCAGGTTGTGCCGAGTGATTATCCCAACAATCTTAAAGAAGAAGAAAAAAAAGGAAAGAAAGACATGTCAGTATCACAGACGTGCCACTAAGAGATGTGCATGGTAGAGCTGTTGTTCTTTTCAATCCAAAAGAGCAAGTGAGAACCTCTAAGCAGTTTTTGGTCAATACAGGCTTACAGGAGGGGGGTCAAGTTGAAAACCTACAGCCCCTTCTTGAACACAGATCTACAAGCAAGGTACACTGCTTTAATGACGCCCAAATGGATAGCTTAGCTCCTGCCACGTCTGGACACAGCAATAGCTACTCCTGCCTATAAAGGGAAAGCTATTGGAAATGTCAAAGCTGTCTCATATGGCTTCATTAGAGACATCTCTTGTTTGTCATGTGACAGGGTTGCAGATTGCTCACACGAAATTCTAAGAAGCTCTGAAGATGAAGCAGTAAAACAAGCAAAGTGGTGAATGCACACCGACTGCCACTGGCTAGCAGGTCACAAAAGGGGCCCTCTCTGCCAGACTGCTGGGAAACAGTCAAACTACACATCTCAGCCAATGAAACAGCTCAGTAATTTTACACAGTGAGAGTTCAGAGCTGGGCTGCTCTCTGGTACTGCAGGAGCATCTTGTATTAAACATGGAATGAGTTTACAGCACATGTTTTCCAACAAGTTATTAAGGGCAGCTATTAGGAACACCTAAAGGCAAAGACAACACTGCTGTCTCATTTGGACAGACCAGTTCTGGCAATTATTATCAGGATTTTGCCTCACTGTTCAGGCTTAAGGGAAACACTTTCTCATTACGCTTATAGGAAGTTACTGACACCTACTGACTACTCCTGCACACTGTAGATGGCAAAGAAACAACTGTGGTGAAACAAACACAATTTTTTTTGCTGCCCCTACAAGTAAGAACAGGATGCAAGCTCCTATCCAACAGGAAAACCTCCTGTCCCACCATACGGAAAATTCTACTTTTGGACTTGAATAAAGCTGTTAAATAAGTGAAATTGGTGACTTCTTATGAGCTCAAGGACTCTTAAAAGGTACAAGACATGTCTCCATATGCTATTATAACTTGAGAGAGGAGGCGGACTGCATGTCCCGCTCTTTGGGTGAAGACAAGGAGCAGACTTGAAAACTAAAGACGGTAATGAAGTCACAGCAATTAACAGTGCTCCAGAGTCTTAAGACTCTGACTCCATTAAAACGTGCCTGTTTGACATTAAAACAGATTTTAACTCTCTTAAAGGCAAAAGCATTGCAAAAAACCACATCTGCTTCCTTGCTTAACAGAGACAAAACTGAGATAAGGACTTACCTCTCCAACTGCGTTCACAACCGGTAAATGTCTGAGCCCCATTGTCCTAAACAAGTTAAAGACCTGAGATACATGAGTGTTTGGAGAAACAGCAAAGGGTGACGGGTTCATGTATGGGGTGACATCCTAAGAAAGAAAAACCAGGATATTATTTACAAAAGGCATTTTCAGTAGTTCTGGAAATCACTAATAAGCAATTGCTGTAGCACCTCCAACTCTCTGATCTCTGGACAGCATATCCATCTATGGGAGTATTCTATTTCTCTACAAAGTTATTTCATTTTCAGAAACCTCATTTGTCACAACTGGTTTTAACCCATAATCTTAAGAAAAGCCTAATGCTGCAGAAAGCCTCTAAGCAGGATAAATGTAGGTCCATGATGATGCTCCCACATGTAAACAAGGCTGGATGAACGCATGAAAAACATGTGATGTTGGCCACTGCACAGAAGGTTGGACTCAACCATACTCTTAGCACTTTTTAAAGGCTTAAAACAGCTCTAAATGTTTATGAGGAAACACTGTCACATTGCAGTGCATCTCTTACCACTATCATGCGAGGGTTCAGCAACGTGAGGTCCAGGTCATGGATATCTGGATAGCGGGGATAATCCTCTGACATTTCTGCATGAGACAGACGAGGCTGACTTGCACTCTGCAATTAAAACAAATGCCACTGAATCAAGGTGTCACCTTCCCACGTAGTTCACAGCCTGCAAGCAGCACAGTTAACAATGCTTCTCAATGCCCTATGCTTATTCAGACTGCCTTCCTCCTCTGCCCACATAAAAATGCCTTCTCCAAAAACATTCCTCCTAGTTGCTCATCTCAGTAAACCCATACATACAGAGAGTAATGGATATGCTCTCCGAACTCTGACACATCCTGGTTGAAAAGGACTTGAGGGTACTGGCAAGCCGGATGTAAGCCAGCAGTGTGCCCACACAGCCCAGAAAGCCAACCATATCCTGGGCAGCATCAAAAGAAGCACAGTCAGCAGGTTGAGAGAGGTGATCCTGCCCCTCTGCTCTGCACTGGTGAGACCTCACCTGGAGTATTGTGTCCAGATGTGGAATCCTCAAAACAGGAGACACATGGACCTGTTGAAGCATGCCCAAAGGAGGGCACAAAAATGGAACACCTCCCTGCAAGGACAGGTTAGGAGCTGAGGCTGTGCAACATGGAGAAAAGAAGGTTCCAGGGCCTGTCAGTATTTAAGAAGGGGACAGACTCTTTAGCAGGGTCTGTTGTGATGAGACAAGGGGAAATGGTTTCCAACTAGAGCAGGGGAGATTTAGATTGGATATAAAGAAGTGTTTTTTTTACAATAACAATGAAGCGCTGGCATGGACTGAATACCTCCAAAGACTGGACTCCCAAGTCAGGATGAATGGGGTTTTGTGCACTTGATCGAGCTGTAGGTATTCACTGCAGGAGAGTTGGACTAGATGACCTTTAAAGGCCCTTTCCAACTCCAAAGATTCTGTGATTCTATGAACACGTGGGAAGGAACAAAACAGGATTGTGGAAACTGGGCCCCAAACACAAATGCTCATAATGATTTCAGCAATAGCTGAAAATCTTCTGGTAAAAGCTTGGCTCATTGGCAGCAAGAACACACAGTATATGCTGCTGGTTGTCCTACTTATATTTTAAGATCTACTCTCCATTCCCCAGTTTTACTTGCACCTTCACACAACAGATACTTGCATGAGCCAATTTGCTTCACCCCAAATACAGTAGCTGTTCTCTCTTCACAGAATCACAGAATTGTAGGGGTTGGGAGGGACCTCAGAGATCATCGAGTCCAACCCCCCTGCCAAAGTAGGTTCCCTACACCAGGTCGCACAAGTAGGTGTCCAGGCAGGTCTTGAATATCTCCAGAGAAGGAGACTCCACAACCTC
>JAOWBP010087907.1:0-26340 GCA_028571105.1 Tragopan temminckii
GGCCTCACAAGAGCAGAGTAGAGGGGGACAATCACCTCCCTGTCCCTGCTGGCCACCCCTCTTTTGATGGAGCCCAGTTTTCTACTGGCCTTCCTTGGAGACAGGACATTGAATTAGATGGACCTTTTGCATAAGGAAATGGCTTTTCTGGTTTTTCATCTAACTGGGTTATGTATTTTTCAATAACTTGGAAAATTTTATTCCAAACCAAATCCAGGAGATAGATAAGTTAGTAACTAAAATAAGTTTAATATGTTTATATGTATTAAAATATATGTAATTTGAGTCCAATTAACATCTTAATTAATGTTTTAGATGATAGGACAGAGTGTGCCCTGAGCTGCATTAGACAGAGTATTGCCCAAAGATCAGAGGAGGCGATCCTTCCCCTCTATCCAACACTAGTGAGACTGTCTCTGGATCACTGGGCTCAGTTCTCTATTTCCCCAATAGAAGAGACGTGGACATAATGGAGACAGTCCAGTGAAGATGATGAAAGGACTGGAACACCTTCTCTACAAAGAAAGGCTCAGAAGAGGTGGGATTGTATAGCCTAGAGAAGAGTAAGTTCAGGATGAAATCTGATTAATGTGTATAAATACACCAGGAGGGGTGCAAAGAGAGCAGAGCTAGGCTCTTTTCAGTGGTTTCCAATGCTAAGCCAAGAAGCACAAGCCGAAACACAAGAAATATCATCTCAACTTCAGGAAGCACTTCTTTTCTGTGAGAATAGATAAGAGCTGGCAAAAAGAGGTTATGGGAATGTGGTCCTTGTCAACCTGCTTTAGTTCTGACTGTTAAATTAGTTGACAAATCAGATATTGTTCAAAATGATTTTAGAAAATGAGAATTTGGCTTTTGTTATGGTAACTTTTAGGTGTTTTGTAAGGGATGTGCATTTTCCCCCAAAATTCCAATTACTGGTATTTAATCCTGGAAGATTTCCTGATTCAAGAAGAATTTTCTGGGGTTGAAAACCATATTGCTTTCATTTAGAGTCTGAAGTGGTGATTGCCTCAATCTTGGAATTAATAAATAAAAGCTGTCCATAGAAACTGAGAAAAATTTGAGATTGTTTTCTCATGGGGACATGAATTATCAAAACAATAGCAGCTTAATGGATGGACTGAGTTATTAATCCTTTCCTGGTAAACTCTGTCTGTAGAATTCCTGTGTGATTCATACTGCAGTACACATATATGTAGCGCCTTAGCTGCCTGCGTGAAAATGTGACTAATCTATGCAGGAACTCAGAGCTATAAATGAAGTACTATGATGAACATGAATGATATAAAGGTAGACAACTATTGAAGGCTATGTTCACTGCAACAATTTTCAAATCTGATTCAAAAACATTTGGAAGATACGGGCCATGTTATTGTTTTCACTGAAAACTTGCTATTTTGCAAACTGTATCTTACAAATAAGAGTAGGATTGTGCTGGCAGGTAAGAAGAGAAAGTTCTTGAAAAATGGCTGCGTGTTATTGTGAAAGAGTCATATTGAATATATTTTAAGTCCAATTTCTACTCAAAGTTCTTTAAAATATTTATGATTTGGACTGATTAATGACAGATGTTCCCAAGGTACACTTATTTTCTTCCTTATTCTCTTTTCAAGGAGTAGGAACAATTTAACTAGACACTCTTTAAAGTTCATTGCGAATGTTTCTAGGGGGAAATTAATGATTTCATCACAGATGTTGAGAGGAGGAGAAATAGAGTAAATAATTTTGCCTTTGTAAAGATTTCCCTTTGGATTTATTTTTGTAAAACTACTCAGTTTAAATTTCCTGATCTCAGTGTTTTTTTTTTATGTACATGCTTGAGCATGTGCCACATTTAATGCAGGACATTGCTACATTTCAGTAATTATGGCAGATTATTTGTTGTTTTAAAATGAAATTGTGAACACAAATATGAAAGAGAATATAAATGAATGTTATCGTATTTGTTAGGTTGGCTCTGCCAAATAGATGTATTGCTGGCAAATAGATCTGTAGCACCTTTTAAAAAGGGAGTCTCTTTTGAAAAAAATGCTTTGGGGGATTTTTTATTAATTTACATCTTAATTCTGTAAAACTGTTGCTCCAAGATATCTATATATTTTTTCCCCTAACAAGTGTCTTAGGACTAAATCTGTTCTCTCTTAAAAAAAAAAGAAATTAAAAAATTAGAAGATATGACTGCTATTTGTCAGCTGTGTCATTTGGGATCAAGCTGCACCTGTGATTCATACACTTAACTCTCTATGGACACGTTCTTATTACAGTACATGGGTCTTTCTTCACAAACACATCAAAAATCTTATTTTTTTCTCAATTTTGACAAGGTAGTCAGACTGCTGCTTATAACCCTGATGCTGTTGTTAAAAGCTTAGTGATAGAATGTTTTCAGTGCTACTTTGTGTGTATTCTCTTTGACTGAAATACCAACATTCAGTTTTCAGTATTCCTCTGTTTAAGACCACAATCCTGATGCGTGATGCCTGTAAGAAAGGAATTTCTCAGATCCTGTTTAAGGAAGGAGGTGATAATACAAAAAATAAAAATAAAAAAGAGACAAAAAAAAGGATTTCCTTGCCCACTGGTTAATGTGTAAAGAAGTTTTAGGCATCTGTTATTCCTAAAATCTTGCTTATTTTGGAAAGTTCTATTGATTTTCACCATTGATGTCACCATCTCCGTGTTTCTTTTGAAATTTACTCTCCACACATGTTCACCTCTCTATTTTCACTGGGGACCTGAGCAATTGGCTTGCTGGCCATGTGCTTTTGTCCAGCTTATAGCCAGACATTTCTCATTCAGGAGCTCCTCTTTATTTCCTGCAGGGGTTTTAGTATAATCTTTTTCTGTACTCTATCTTTTTCATGGCATTTTATTCTGTTTCTTTTCAGCCAGCTGTCTAATTTAATTACTTGTAGTCAAGAGCAAAACTGAGTCAAAGTTCAAAGTGAGAGTGTTGTTGTGATCTCAGGAGGAGGTAGCAATATCACTTCTTCCTGGAGATAACCTGGATCTGTATTTGGGCAAAAAATGATGAAAAGTTGCTCCCAGCAGAATGGCTCAGTGTGCTTTTGTGGATACAATGGAACAGGATGCTGAATGTGATGAGGTTTAGGGTTACCCCGTTGGTAATGAAAATGAAAAGGTAATAGTTATCACATAAACAGTGCAAAGCAGCTGTTACTCAATAAGCCTTCTATTCAGTGCCTGCAAAAACTCCAGGAGAGTAACAACTACTGCTCTACAGGGAGTAAAGATTTGGTGTTTCTTGCCCTGGCATTCTAAATATGGCTGTTTTCCTGAAACAGTGGCAATACAACCATGTTCAATGACAGGAAATGGCTGGGTGACCTTGGAGTGCTGAGGTGAGACGCACAACATATACATCATGAAAAATAAATTATTATCTTATTCATTCTAATGTTCTGCTTGTTTAGCTCATCACCGAAACATCTTTCAGTGTGTACCAGCCTGTAATAAAAGTGCCCCAATTAAAATTTAACACTTCAGAATACACGAAAATTAATGCATTTTACTCCCTTCTACTAGACGTTCATTACCACTATTTGCTATACCTGACATTTTTCTTCTTGTAGGACTTTTCTAAGAACTCTTCTGTAGCAGATCATCTGTTTTGTTCTGTTGATTAACAGCTACTCAATGTTGCACAACGATCAGCTGAAAAGGGTTCGTCTTGGCAGGAGAGGGAGAAAATTGCCTATTTTTTTTCTGTCTTACCCTGGTTGCTGCAATTGGAGTCTTTGGAGGCTTTCTGAAAGAGTTACAAGGCACACTTACCCAGATTTCTAGCACTTAGGATATGAGGAAGAGAAAGGGGGAAAATCTTTATAGAAATCAAACTGTAAATGGAGAGTGGATCCTTGGAAAAACAAATATTGAACAGAGTTTTATTAAATTTAAAAAGCTTTTCTTAGGGACTGGGTGAAAACTGTTGCAACCCGGAAAATGAACTCAGCCCATTGAGAACAAGATGTTATACTGTGTGAAGAGGCAGTGGGAGGTGCTTATGAATGCTTATTTTATCTCACCCAGCTGTTGTAGTTTTCAGGATTTCAGAAGATATCGTGGCTTTAGAAAAAACATAGTTCAAGTCTTTTGATATCTATTGCTGTAAAAGGTGAATACTGATCCCTGGTGAATTCTGAGTCCCATTCCAAGTATCCATTCCTTTAACTCAGATTTTCAATTCCTTCAGTTGTTCAGCAACTTGAAAATATTTATTTAATGTTAGAAGAGAAGAAATGAATGCGTGAATGCAGCATGAATGTTACTGTAGGGCATTGCAGATTTTTTCAGTTTGTGCTATAATTGTTCTATAGCTTATGACTTTGCTCAAAAAGGGATTAATGAGTATGTGGAATATTTTTGTGGAGACATCTGAGTTATATAGATGAAGATATTTTACATTTGCAAGGCATTCACACAGTGCCTTTAATGGCATTTAGAGGCATAATCATGGCAACATTGCTGTCATCTAATGGCTTGTTGCTTTTATAATTCTGTTTCCAGATTCACACTTCTCTAATTAACGGACGGCCTAGTGCTGATGATCCTTCACGTGCATTACTGGAGTTCACCTCTGCTCGCTTTATTCGCCTGAGATTTCAGAGGATACGGACACTAAATGCTGATTTAATGATGTTCGCACACAAAGATCCCACTGAAATTGATCCCATCGTTACAAGGAGGGTAAGTTCTGGCAAGACAGTAGAAATACATGCGTAGAAGTTCTCTTAGAAATTATGTACTTCCCTTTGCTTAGCATAAGAAATTTTGGAAGATTATGTCAAAATACTGATAATAGGATTTTCTCATCTTCTCTGTGTTTTGTATATCAGAAATCAGAGTTTAATGTTTTCTGCTTAATGGTGTTACTAACATATGTAAACATAGAGCTCCCTTGAATGTAAGTATTCTAATGCAGGTATAATTGGTAAATGGCAGCTGTTAGATAATGTTCTCCTGCTTCTTAGCTGCTCAATCTTTTGCTACCTTTAGCATTCCTTGAACATTTTCTCTGAGTACAATTTCTAGTACTAGTAGTACTAGTAGCAGTACTACCTGGATGCAACATATTTTTGACGTTGTTATATGATTGTTTCTGGCAGGGAAATTTTAGATCCTGTTTTTGTTTAAAAGAATGGATGCAGTATTCAAACTCACGCCATATCTGTCGTCTTCACTGTTATTTGTGTGTACACACCCCTGACCTCTGTCTTTCCACATTCCATACTTTCTTCTTATCACAGATGTCTGTCTTCCTGCTGCTGCAATGCCGCATGTTATTCTAAAATAACATTTCTATAATTTCTATTAAAAAAAGCAAGTTGCTTTTTTTCCTCTGTTTTTTGTTTTTGTTTTTTCTTCTCCACAAAGCATTCTTTAAAACTATTTTAGGGAACGTATACCTGTCCACATTTTTCATTTCTATCCACTTCTTTCTGTTGATCTTCATATTTTAATTCTGGAGAGTTGTTTAGGGTACAATTATAATAATTGGCATTCTTGGCTTTAATTACTTTCATTTATCGGTGATGGTTAATTGTAAAGAGAAAAATTTTCGTCTTCCACACCACTTTCGTAGTATTCATTTTTTCCTCCAAATTCGTAGAAAGCAGGCTACTTCTAAAAGTTTGGAATGTGGCATTCTGCTAAGTACCGCAAACCCAGAATAGTTTTCAGTTGAGTGTAGTTATTGCAGACCTAATTAATCATTAAAATTGTGTTTATTTAAGTATATACATTTAGTGATTCCAAGTGAGCAGAATCACAAAATTTAAATTCAAATTTGAATTTAAGACCCAATTCACACTCTAAAAATCACTATATATTCATTAAAACCTATTGCAGAACAATCTACCAATTTCTTAAACCAACAAAGAACAATAGCTTCTGTATGACAGCTCTTCAGGAGATTGTTGTAGAGATATGTTTCAAAGGAACAAGGACTAATTGAAACTTGCAGTACTTTTCTGGCTTTTCCTCTAGATCATGGCATTCCAACAAATAGGAAACAAAGGATAGTCATAATTGATAAATTTTCTGTGTTGTAGAATGTTAATAATGAGTTGTGTGAGTTTCTGCTTTGTTTGATATAGTTATTATCTGAAAAATAGGTTGAACACAGAAACAACAAAATTTTAAATTGCATGTGTTTGTTTTGATTAGCAAATTGTAAAAATGTTAAAGGACCCTCACCATAACAGACAAAAGTGGACAAGATGTCATCTAACGTTTGCTTTTCAAATATGTATAATATATGATTATAAGGGTGGTGAGGCACTGGAACAGATTGCCCAGAGATGTGGTGGTTGCTCCATCCCTGGAAACATTCAGGGTCAGACTGGACATGATCTAATTGTAGGTTTCCCTGTTCATTGCAGAGGATTTGGACTAGATGACCTTTATGGGTCCCTTCCAACTCAAATGATTCTATGATAAATGCTTTTTCAATCTCCTTTCTGGTTAGAGTGTTAATCTCTACCAAAGAGAGATGGTCAGAAGTTACTTAAATCTTATCAAAGAAGATTGTTCTATGGCCATTCTGACATAAAAAGCAGTTCTTTCTACAGCTCAGAGAATGTCCAAGTAATACCCAACTAAGGTGAACAAAGGTGTTCCTAACCTGAGTTTTTTTCCTAACCTTTCCTTTCTCCTCATTATTGTGCCTTTGTCTTTTGATATTTTCTGAAGGGATTAAATTCCACAGCGTTTGAATTTTCATTATCCACTGTGCATATTACCTATGTTCACATTTGGTGTGTGTTGCGTATAAATTGACATGGCTGTTATGGCTTCAAAGAAATGGAATTGTGCCAATTTATACCCTTTCTCTCACTAAGCCTGAATCTGTTGATCAACACGCAGCTTGGATTATACTTTATACTATCTTTGTAATAGATCAAAAAAAGAAGTAAAACGGAACCTGGCAGTTTTGTCACCAGAAATGAATTCTGTACTTTGACGCCTGCGTTTTACAATTCACTTAGCAATTCAATTTCTGTTTTGTCTTACAGTATTACTATTCTATAAAAGATATCTCAGTTGGTGGCATGTGCATATGCTCAGGCCATGCAAAGGCTTGTCCACTTGATCCAGTGACCAATGTATGTATTATTTTTTTCTTTCATCTTTTCTTTCTTCATTTTCCTTCCTCCCTCCCTCCCTCCTTCCCTAAATGTGCCTTATTCACAGGGTGGAACATAAGAAAGAATCTTGACATTCCTCAGAGTTTTGTGAATTTGTGTTTCTTCTTCATCTAGAACATAACTATTCAACCCACTTGTTTTAAGTTTGTGTTGCCCTCTTTATTAATGTTTTAATAACTCTCTCGATATATAATCTTTATTGTTTATATTCATTAACTATATTATATATTTAATATGTGGCCTAGAACAATTTCTTTTCACTCAGTGCAACCTAAGCAATCTGGAAGATTGAACACTCATGACCTAGAAGAACAATCAGAAGCTGTGCCAGGATGAAATAGTGCTGGCAACCAGAAAAATTGCCACTCATGCAACATCAGCAGAAGCTTTATCTATATTGGAAGAATAGATTTCAGATAATTCTGTTCATATTCAATATTTCCTAGGGGAAAAAAAAAAAGGAAAACAGAAATTAGGGTTACATTATGGATCTGTATAATTGAATACTGTCAGTTTTTCTTATTTGATATTAGTTTAAATATTTCCTAAATAACTGACAAGTATTT
This sequence comes from Tragopan temminckii, assembly GCA_028571105.1. Taxonomy (NCBI): domain Eukaryota; kingdom Metazoa; phylum Chordata; class Aves; order Galliformes; family Phasianidae; genus Tragopan; species Tragopan temminckii. The sequence continues at coordinate 7,739 of JAOWBP010087907.1, forward strand.
AATCGATACTTGCAAACAAACAACTATAATGGCATATTTGCTATACGTGAAATATTGAGTGATCAATCTAGTCTTGAAAATCACAAACTGCTCACTATTTATTCTAAACATGTAGATCTCTTTTTACACTGTTAATAAACATGTAGCTGTTATAACAGAAATATAGAAATATTATTTATTATTGATAGTCAAAATGCACATCATCACTAATACAGAATTTGCAATCTATTAATATTACTGGTGAGCCACAATGTGGGAGCTCTTCATATGCTGTTCATTCAATTTGAATTTTTGTGCAGTATAACAGGAAATCTTGTTTCTGTATGATACTGGACAATTGCATAAGAACTGATTAAAAAAAAAAAAAACAAACGAACAAAAAAAACCCCAACAAACGAACAAAAAAAAAACAAGAAGAAATCTGACATATTGCATTAGCACTTCTGAGTGATTTCCATGATACTTTTCAAAAATTTTACAGACTCCTTGGTTTAATCCTTGCAAGTCTTTTCAGTAGTGATGTTGTTTCAAAGACATAGATGGTCTTCTTTATCAAACTGCTGTGTTATCTCAGTGCCATGTGGTCCTACCTCACAAAAGAGCAGCTATTATTGCAGATGAAGACAGACTTCAGATCACTGGGATACTTGATTAAAAGGGCATTCTGACAAGTGTGGTATCATCTTTTGTAGGATGACAAATATATATTATCTAACCAGTATCACAAATACAGTAAGTGAAACAACTCAAGACATAAGAGATTTGGAATATTTGGTTTAGATCTTCAAGGATACTCTCTAGAGTGAGCCATACTGAGATAGGTGGATTTTGGCTTGTAAAACATCGTGACTCTATAAATTTTCCTCTAGCATTAAAAAGAATAAACTTGCTTGAATTTATTGCCTTGCTGTTCTGAAGCCTTCTTTAACTTGTCCTTGTTTTGCAAGATTCATACTTTGCCTGGTCAGCAATAGAATTCCTCCAGGTAATCTTGCTATGTTGTCCTTGAGAGGACTCTCATGGGCCACAGGATATCTGCTCCATTGAAAAACAGTTGAAAAGTCAGTTTTTATTCCTGTCTGTAAACAACTGTTTCTTTCTTTCCCCGTCTTCTTCATAGGCTCAGAGTTTGTGCATTGCCTACAATAATATTTTCATGTTGAGACTAAGCTGGGACTGAGGTGATCTGAGAAACTGAAAGACCAGTGCAAGGGTGGTGATCTTCCTCCCATCTCCTGTTTAAACCTTCACTTGCTGCCTTCATATGCAATTTATAGATGGTTACAAGATGAGTTGAATCATCCAGCAAAAAATAATCTTAAAAGAAAAGATTATATTTTTATGGAATTAGTCAGCAGACCTGATTTTACTCCGCAGCTGCAGGAGAGCTACATCAAGGGAAGGGTGAAGATTGAATCACCCTTCTAGTGTAAGCTAGCAATCAAGTCAGTTTTCCTGTAATGCGAAGCTCTGTTTGAGGACTGCCAGCACTTTGTCTTATTTGCTGTACTGGGAAACTTTCATTCTCCCATTGTCCTTGCTTCAGTAAGTTGGAAGTAGATTCTCCTGTGTTCTTAGATTCCCCTAAGATTCTTTGGCCAAATTCCTCCACAGTCTGGCTGCTTTCCTAAAAATTGAACTATTCAAGTTAAACAAACTTTTGTCTCTCATGAGTGAATACAGGATGCATAAATAAATAAAAATGAGTAAGCAAAGGAATTACAGGTTTTAGCCATTAATTATAATGTTTTCATAATTTCAGCTGGAATGCAGATTAAATATAGGGACAAATTCCTCAAATCATCACATTTTGTAAATATTTGTTTTTCTTTTAAATTAGAAATCTGTCTGTCAGTGTGAGCACAACACTTGTGGAGAGACATGTGATCGATGTTGTCCTGGTTTCAATCAAAAACCTTGGCATGCTGGGACTTTCCTGGTTAAGCATGAATGTGAACGTAAGTTGAAAGCAGAACAGAAGAGAATTACTGTAGCTGCTGGTGAAAACTGAAATTGAGTCCCAAATGATTTTGCAATTTATATTATTTCTAACCACATTTATTGATGAATAAGTGTTGTTCCCTTACTTAGACCAACTCAAAAAAGTCAGTGGAAAAATAACATGTAGAATTGTACTTTTGTTGAACTCAGAATATTTCAGTTTAGATCTGAACTTCTCAAAATTTTTAAGACGGGAAATCTCTTTTGTTCTGACCTAGTTCTTATATGCATATGTGAAAAACAAGTGCTTTTTGGACATCTTTTAGCTTTCATGGAAGTTATTTTAATTTACTCATACTGTTCTGTTATTTTTTTCTTACGATTCCTCTTATTTTAAGTTGCTACTTCATGAGCTGTATGTGTGTGCAACTACCAAAAAATTTCTGGATCATCAATTCTAAAAAGGAAGAAAATAAAAATGGAAGAACCTAATTAATATTTATATCTGTCCATGACATTGCCCTCTAAGACAAAATTTCAAGAAAAGAATACAATATGCAGAGTTTCAGGCTGCATTTGTGACTAGACCACATTGCTTTTTGTAGATGAAATAGAAAATCAATGCCTGAATGTGTTCTCAGTTATAATGCCTGTGGTATAAATGAATGAAATGCTAAAAGACTGATTTTAATAACTTGATCTTTGCTAATACACTTTCTTCACTTTTAGCATGCAACTGTCATGGGAAGACTGAGGAATGTTACTATGATCAGAATGTGGCAGACAGAAATCAGAGTTTGAATATTTTTGGAGAATACATCGGGGGTGGAGTGTGTGTTAATTGTACAAGCCACACTTATGGCATAAACTGTGAGACCTGTGTTGATGGCTACTTCAGACCTGAAGGGGTAAATACATGTTCTGTTGTCACTTCCCTGTAATTTGTTGTGTTCAAACTATCACTTCAGCATGGAGAATTTAGTATTAAAAAAAAGAGGTGACAGAATTTGGATGCTATTTTATGAGTGTTAACTTCTAATTCTGACACTGTGGAAATTGCTTTTCACAGCTGGAAATCTCTAATGTTAATGTTCACAGAAATATGAAACTAAATCTTGTTGATATGAAGGAATGCACTGAGGTCAGAGCCTCTATTTAATATTTCGGCTAAAAGGAGGATGTAGTCCTGTAAACTGAACTTTTACCTCAGTAATGAATTTCAAGATGTGTTATCAAAGACCAAAGAAATATTGCAACACTCAATATTGGAGAAAGTTTGTCCGTAATTTTTATTTTTAAAAGGTAATATAGAAAAAATAATAACTGAACTTTCATGATGTCCCAGGAATGCTTTTAATTTTTAGTGCAACAAGAATTGGTTTTTGTGCTTCAGCATAGGAGGTTGTATTTTATTCTAAAACAAAGCTGTCAGAAGATGCACATTATATTAAGTTGTATTGCCAATATAGGCTGTGCCTGTGCTTTAAATAGCTACACTAATTGTGTGTGTTTAAATTCCTGACGTTTTGTCTGCGTAGTTTCAGTTGAGGAAATCATGCCCATTAGTCTGATTGCTTTTCAATCCTCAAACAGAAAACATCAGCAAATAACAATAATTACATTCTCCCTGATACAGTGTTTTTAGTCTTAGAGCTTGTAGAAGAGAAGTACTGATCTATTCAACAGTATGACACTTGATTTATTCATTAATCGGTTGCCATCTGACTAATAGGAACTATATCTCTCTATATACATTGTAGATATAGATAAAAATATATGTAGTTTACATTCTCAGTGTGGTATTAAACTAAAGATCAATTTTGTTTGAGATAAACTTTTCTGGAAGGATAGGAAATTGTTTGCTTTTTTTCACTTCCATTTTTGTTTAGTTATTGACTGACAAAGAGCAATTAGTTATTTGAATCATGTTGACCAGAAAAACTATTTGTCAAGGTTACTTTAACCAGTGAATGTTTAAAATCTACTTCAAATGATTGATATTTAAAATCTACTTTAGATTCAGAGAGCTAGGGCACCCCCCTACACAAACAGGCTCAGAGAGCTGGGGTTCTTCAGCCTGAAGAAGGCATTGAGGGGACCTAATAGTGGCCTTCCAGTACTTGAAGGAGGTCTACATGAAAGCTGAGGAGGGACTTTTTATAAGGCTAGGTAGTGACAGGATGAGGGGAAATGGCTTTAAACTGAAAGAGGGTAAATTTAGACTACATATTATGAAGAAATTCTTTACTGTGAGCGTGGTGAGACAATGGAACAGGTTGCCCAGAGAGGTTGTGGATGCCCCCTTCCTAGAAATGTTCAAGGCCAGGCTGGATGGGGCTGTGAGCAACTGGTCTAGTGAGGTGTCCCTGTCTATAGAAGGGAATTGTAACTAGACAATCTTAAAGGTCCCTTCCAGCCCAAATCATTTTATGGTTCTATGATATTTGATTATTTCTTTTAATGGTACAAGTCGCTGTTAATAACTATATACTTGTTTTGGTTTTGTTGAAATCCTAATTGTATCTAAACTTATGTGTTTCTGATGATAATCTAAAATAGAATGTTTAAGTCAAGACTGCATGGGCTGAGTTAGGCAACCATCCTTTTTTGTTTAATTTTCCTACACAGAATGCATCTCTCTCCTAATTTTTGTTTAAAAAGTAAATAAGTGTTTCCATTCATTAGAGGTATGATTTTGTTTTGTAATCTCTCTCTTTTCGTAGGTATCGCCAGATAGCTCAAATCCATGCCAGCCTTGTTCCTGTGATCCGAATGGGTCTTTACATGAAACCTGTGTCAAAGATGAAAAACATGCAGAAGGAGGTAATATTCCTAAAAGACAAGGATATTAAAGCTGAAATTCAGCAGTGGTCAAAAAAAAAAACTGAGGAAATTCCAAATTTCCTTTTTTTTTTTTCTAATTTTTTTTTTCTTGTTTACTTATATGGACAATGATCCACCTGCATTCTCATGATAATTTTCTTTGGAAATTCAGATTTTATATTTCCAGATTTTCTGAAACTTCCTTCAGATACATGGCTTGTAAACATGGTACATTTTGGAGAGTATTGCCCATGGAATATTTGGGAGTTTTCTCTTTACAACGCTTTCTTCTTTTACATCAGAGATTAAAACTAGTACAAGTGTAATCTTTACATCCCTTTACTTCTCCATGGATATTTGAATTTGAACCCTAGAAAAAATTTGCTTGAAATGTGCCATCATCTGCCATCTATAATATTTATATAGGACTACAAGCTCTTTATGATAGCCATGAAAAAACCTACCTTCTTATATGAAATAAATTCCTGTCTTGTGCTTTGGAAACAATGGATTGCAGTATATTTCTGCTGCTTTTGCTGACAAACTTCTGAAAATATAATAGGAAGCCAATAAAACTCAAGATCAGTTCTCAAGAGATATTTAATTGGGCTAATTGCAATCTATTGATAAGAAATGTTGTAGCAGTCTTTTTTTTAAATGGAGATCAATGAAAATATACTACAACAATCGAGTACTACCTACCTCAGTTCTATAAAACTAAAATTTCTAGATACAGTGATGGAGCCTGATTACTATCACAACAGTGATTAGTTTCAGATTGACCTTGGCCAGTTTCAGCTGTCAGCCTAGCTGTTATCTTACTCCACCACCTAAAGAGAACAAGGTAGAAAATAAGACGAAAAATTTCCTGGCTGATGATAAAGATGAGGAGATCTTTTCCCAGTTATTGTCAGACTTGACTTGGGGAAAATTAATTTTATTTATTGCCAATTTAAGTAGATTTGGATAGTGATGATCAAAGACAAAAAGTAAAATATATCTGCAGGCTCAACCTCATTCCTTCATTCTCAGCTCCTCTACCTCCTCACCGATACCACAACTGGCAGAGGGAGCTGGGTCAGTCCATAACAGCTACTATCTGCCACCCGTTTTTCCTCCCACTTTTCCCTTACTGCTGTGTGGGTCTTTTACAGAGGCTGCGGTCCTTCAGGAAAAAATTATCTGCACTGTGGGTTCTCTACGAGACCTTGTTCTGTCAGGATCTATCCCCACTCTCCGGCTTGGGGTTCTTTATAGTCTTTAGCGTGGACACCTGTCCCACCATGGTCTCTTCCAGGTTGTAGGAGTATTTCTTATAAGTCTGGAAAATAAACTAGTTTGTAAGATAAAAACCCTTAAACTAAAATGGAAATATAGTAGTCATTGGGATATAAAGTCACTGTGAACTGTTCTTAAGGAAAATAAATCTGAATGCTATGTTTTCTGTGTGCCTCACTACTGTAGGTAAGTAACAGTGAAAGCAGATCTTTGTAATAAATGTCATAGCGATTGGCACAGATGAAGTGCAACAAGAGGATTTCAAAGGCTGCATATGTGGGTTTTTCCGGCCAGGGGAAGATAAGAGAAGAGCATATAGGAATCATTCTATTATTGATTGTTTCTGCAGAAAAAGAAATATTTTTATATTTTAAACATGTGGAATTTCAATTTTGAGTAGCTTTGTAAAACTGTATCCTCATATATCTCACTGATCATTCTGAAATGAAATAGTGTTATTCATATTTTTATAGTATATTTTTCACTTTGCATGTCCAAGAATGTTTTTCAAATATTGTTTCATAGCAAAAATAGATGGTATTTTCAGAAACGGTATAGATAAATATTAAAGTCAAAAACTTTCATGATATGTCTACAAATTGTGGTACTGGTAAAATAACTGACAGACAATCATGTATTGTATTTTAAAATTAACTTGTTCACTCATGTTCAGTCCATACTAATAATAGGTAATAATAGACAATTGGCTGTTGCCTATTATTGTGACACTGAGTTCACTTGCGATTGTCCATATGAAAGTGAAGATGGAATCTATGCATTTTGAGCTACTTTATACTGTGACATTTAGTCTTCTCTTGAAAATCATTACTCTTTTTTTCAAGCAGTACTAACTGGTTTTTAGCAAATAGCCATTTTTATTGTCTTTAAGTACCTGCAAGATCTGCAAAGTTTGCAGACTTACAGAATTTCATAATTCAGATGCTATTGTGCACTGAAGTTATGGTTTGTTTGTTTGTTTGTACTACCTCTTTATGTATAATATAAGACCAAATAGTGATCTTTTGCTGAAAAACTTTCTCAGACCTTGTAGGATAAATAAGGGCCAGTCCTTACTCAAGCTTAATAGACCTTTGCTCAGCAAGCAGTTCCACCGACTTCCACAATATTATTTTTGAAATATATATGCTATTGAGTAAGAATGAGAATGACAAGGCCAGTCTCTGGATTGCAAGTTTTTTCAAGGATTTGGAGCATGATTTTCAATGGATTTATTTTCATATAATTTTGAAAGATGGGTAGGCTAGGAAGAAGCTGATAAAACTCATATTTCAAGATGACTCATCCTCCAGAATGAACTTTAAAACCTCTGTACATTCAGAAATACGTCAGAAAATGATAATATTCAGGTAGAAAACAGTGAAAAGCCCTATTCAGACAAGGACTATGAAAAAATAGACCAAAGCCATAATGTATACTGAAATATAAATTCTTTAAAATGGCAACAAAAGAAGGACCTGAAACATTTACTGTGATTCAGAATTTAATTAGCTTGTTGACATACTAAGCACTACAGAAGCTTAGAAAAGATAATCAAGAGTACACCAACAGGGAATTTACATACTGTATAGAAACATGAGCCTAAGTTTTGCCAGTATGGTAGTGTTGTAAATTAAAGAAGGTAAGCCAAATGTATCATACAGACTTAATATATCGAGAACCATAAGAGCTAGAAAAATATCTGATAGGTTAAAGTCTCCACAGCTTCCTCCCTGTGTTGTAGCATGTGAGGCTTCTTAATGGGTAGATACCAACTACAGTATGAACCATATGAGAAAGGAATTTACTAGGGTGGTGAAAATTGCGTTTCAAATCCTGATCTCTCTTCCTCAGTTGCTAAGAAAAGAGAGGAAAGTAAAGTTCTTGATGAAAATCTAAAAAAAATATGGACTGACTGGGCAGTGAAGGAGAGACTTAAATTTAAATGAGTATTTGGGAGTTTTATTCCATGCTGAAACATGTTATTGAATTTGATTTTGCTGAGACTTGAGTTGTGAAATCTAAGAATGGATATATTATACTTCCAATTAAGGCAGGATCATTTATAAAAAGGCAAACTTGCCTGTGTCTTTTGCTGTTCAAATGGGATGTGCAGCACAGTTATTTCATCTGAATCATAGGTTCATGGAATGGCTTGGGTTGAAAGGAATCTCAAAGATCATCTAGTTCTGACTTCCTTGCCATGTGCTGGATTGCCAGCCACTAGGTCAGACTGTCCAGCAACCCATCAGGCTTGGCTTTGAAGGCCTCCAGGTGCGGGGTATCTGCAACTTCTCTGGGCAACATGTTCCAGTGACTCACCACCCTTTGAGTGAAGAATTTCTTCCTAACTTCTAAACTAAACTTCCTCTCTTTCAGTTTAAATCCATTCCCCTTCTCCTGTCAGTATCTACCTGTGTTAAAAGTCAGTCCTCCTCCTGCTTGTAAGCTTCTTTCAAGTATTGGAAGATCACAGTGATGAGGTTTCTCCAGAGCCTTCTCCAGGCTAAACAAGCCCAACTCTCTCAACTTTTCTCCATGGAAGATGTGCTCCAGCCCTCTGATCATCTTCATGGCCCACCACTGGACTCACTCACAAAACTCTGCGTTGTTCTTGAGCTGGGGGCCCCAGGTCTGGACACAGTAGTCAAGATGGGGACAGGGATAGAGTAGAGGGGAAATGTCACCTCTCTCTCCCTTTTAGCCACCACTGTTTTGATGCAGCCCGGGATACCACTGATCCTCCAGGCTCCCACACCTTGCACTTGGCTTTATTGAATTCTCATGGGCCCACTTTTCAAGACTGTCCAAGTTCCTTTGGATAATATCCCTTCCTTCTATTGTGACAACTGTACCACTTAGTTTGGTGTCATCAGCAAACTTAATGAGGGTACACAATCCCACAGTCATTGATAGAGATGTTGAAAAGCATCAATTCCCAAACTGATCCCTAGCGGACACTACTTATGACCACTCTCCACTTGGATGTAGAGCCATTGGCAACAACCCTCTGGCTACAACCATCCAGCCAATTCTTTATCAACTGTACAGTCTACCCTTTAAATCCATATATCTCGAATTTAGAGATAAGGGCATGGTGCAGGACCACGTAAAAGGCCTTGCATAAGTCCAGGTAGATGACATCAGTTACCCTTTCTTGGTCCACTAGTTCCATCCATGATCTTTCCCGGCACAGGTTTGAGGCTCATTGGCCTATAGTTCACCAGATCTTCCTTTCTCCCTTTCTTAAAAATGGGAGAGAGGTTTCCCTTTTTCCAGTCACCAAGGACTTTACCTGACAGCCGTGAAATTCAGATACAATGGAGAGTGAGTTGACAGCCGCACCAGCCATCTTCTTCAAGACAAAAGGGTGCATATTGTCCAGCCCCTTAGAGTTATACACATTCAGCCTCCTGAGGTAGTCTTGAATTTGCAGTGCTCTTTCACTGGGATAGATGTTGCTACCCCAACTCCCTCTTGGAATTTCAGGGGCACAAGAGACTTGGGAAGCCTGACTGCCTCAGTGAAAACTGAGGCAAAGAACTCATTAAATACCTCAGCCTTCTCCGCATCTCAGGAAGCCAGTTTTCCCTTTTCATTTATTAGAGGGGATACGCTCTCCATTGCCTGTCTCTTGTGGACAATGTACCAAAAAACACCGTTACTGTTGTTTTTTACATCCCTTGCCAAACTTAATTCCATGTGAGCCTTGGCTTTCCTGATACAATTTCTGCACATCCTGGCAGCATCCTTGTATTCCCCCCAGGCCACTCATCCTCCCTTTCACTACCTATACTTTTCCTTCTTTTCCCTCAGTCTTACCAGCAGGTCTCTGCTCAGTCATGCTGATTTCCTGCCTCCTCTGCCTGATTTCTTATTCTGAAGAAATAAGACTCTTGTATCTGGAAGAGCAGAGTTTTCTTTCATAAACCAAGATTGTGCGTTGACTCAGTTTATAAAAGAGCCTGAAGTGCAGGGTCTCACCAGTGACTAGCTAAGAGAGTAACTCAGAAATCTGGGAAGCAGCTAGACCATAGTCAAAATCCAGGGAGCAAATGATTTTGTGATAGTAACACAAGTAATTTAATGCACTGAATTTCTATATATAAGCAATGATCAAGATCAAAAAGTGATCTATCTATGATGTGCTATGGGATATCAAATAAGCAACAAGATAAACTCTATTTCAGTACAGATTAATAGATAATATAATTTTAAACTCCTGTAAGTGACTACTATTTCAAGCTTTTAGTTAGAGAAACCATAAAAAAAAAAAAAAAAAAAAAAAAAAAGTACCTGGATTTATTCATATGGAACTGGTTTAAAACATTTTCTTGAGGAGCCATCAAGTTCAAAATCCTTGTAGGATTGGAAAGGCCACCCTGAAATTCTGCTTATCTAAAACAAGGAGTCTTTTAGAAGCTAAATCAAAATGAACAATCTAACAGATGGCAAGCATAGAGTTTAATATTAGGTGTGGGTACAAGGAAGATACATTCTTCTAGTTCAATTCATGTCACATAACTAAGCTAGGAAAGAAAAAAATCTATTTAAATTCTACAAAGAAGTTCCTTGAAAAAAAAGGAACAGAGGATAATAGAAAAGGTCATAAATACTGACTGGTTCTGTAAGACTGTAATTTTAGCCACATGTTAAAGTATTCAAAAAAAATAATATGCAAATATTTAAATGTTGCTGAGAAGTACTTTAGAGAAATCAAAATCTAAATGATGAACTGGACACTGAAATTTAGTAGTTTAAAATGATTAAGATGTAATGAATTTATAGCAGGAGAAATCAAGAAAGAAACAGCAAAAAAAGCTAGATGAATACTTTGTATCGGTGAATAGAAGAGCTCAGTGAATTTCCCATTTTTTTCATGGAAACATGGGGCAAGTTGGAAGAAGTGTCTCAAACAGATGTGTCGGTTTTAGAGCAAGATGATGAATAATAATAGAAAAGCATTAGACATATGGCATGGAGAATACATGGTATCAGGAAGTAGTTAAAAATGAAGTTGCTGAAGCATTATATATGAAGTTTATAGTACTTTGTAAAATCCAAATCGATCTTATATAATTATAAACGGCTTATCTAGTTTGTAAAAGAAGAGGGTTTCAGGAGATTAAAATCATGAAACCTGGTTTCTGTATCATGAAAGTCAGTAGAACTAAAATAAAGGAAAGATTTATATTTTTAACAATCTGTGGCTAAAATGGGCAAAGCTCAAGATCAGTTTTTGTGTGTGTGTGTGTTTGTTTACTTGTTTGTTTGTGGAGGGCAGTATTCCTTATGAATCTGTTTGAAGAAGCCAAGGTTACCTTGACTAATAAAATACTTTGATGTTCAAAAAGTTGTGTCAAGAGTCAGCAAATACCATGAGAAAAGTAGAATAGAAAGAGGAAGAAGAATTCTGTCATAGATGAGTACTTGGTTAAGAGAATAAATGGACCATTTTCACACTGATGATCAGTATGAACTGCTGAGAATATTCATATTTAACCTGCAAAAGGGACGAGTAGGAAGGTGACAAAGTTTGCAAGTACAAAATCTTTCAGCACAGTAAAATGAAAGAGCTGCAAAATGTTCAGAGATCTTAAGATAGTCAGTGGATGGGTAATAAAATAACTGATGAAATTCTGTAGCAATTAAATGAAAAGTTAAGCAGAGAAAAATGTAGTTCTACTTATACATTGACTGCAGTAATTTTTGAATAAGACATTAGCAATTGTGAAACAGTTCTTACAATTACCTTGGACTGTGCCTTGGAAGTATCAGCTCAGTGCTGGCTCAGCAGTAGTAAAAGGTCAACACAGCCTTAAGAAATATTACTAATGTTTTAAAAGCAAAAGTGAAAAAAACAGTCACACCATTTGTAAGTCTGCACTATATTTTCTCCTTAAATAATTCATTAGAAATGAAAGTGGAGAAGTAATAGGAATTTTCACCTATTCAGAACAGTTTCTTTTTAAAAAGATATTAAATAGGCATAGAAGTTTTTGATGTACAAAATAAAATCGTCATGTGGGATAGGATAGAGTTATACTGAAATCACAGATTACATGGAGATAGTGAGAAGAGAACAGTTATTTGCTGTTTTCTATGAAATGACATTTAAAGGGCAACAAATACAGATTTAGCGTATATCAGTATTTAATTTCACACTATGTATGGCTAAATGCAGAACTTACTGCTAGGGAGCTTAATGAATTCAGGAAGCAAAAGTATATTCAAAGGCAGTTAGGCAAGTTAATGGAAGAGGTGTTTTTTCGATCTTCTACATGCAAGGGCTTAGGGACAAGTTACAATTTACTAGATCTTTAATGTACAGATTTTGGGAAGCTCATAATAGTTGTACTCAGCTCTCAGACAGGATACTGAATTGAGTCAGTGTAGGTCTGAGCCAGAGTTTGTTACACCTACATACCCAGAGTATATATGAGTATGTTACACCTACGAACAGTGTTGCTTTAAGAACTCTAATAAACATATCCGGTAGTAGTAATAATAAATCAAAGGTGTATCATGGTTTTTTTTCCTCTTCCACAGATATGTTGCCTGGTTTCTGTCACTGCAAGACTGGCTATGCAGGAGAGCACTGCAGTAGATGTGCGTTGGGTTATACGGGATATCCTGACTGCCTGCCCTGCAACTGCTCAGTGGAAGGCAGTGTGAATATTGACCCTTGTGTAGGTCTCTGCGTCTGTAAGGTATGAATATGAAATTCTTGTGAACCATAGGATGATATTAATGATACTGAAAGATTGCAATCAATGGTTTTCTATCATATAGCAATGTTCCACTGTCCTACCTACATGCATTAATGTCTATGGCAGTCAGTACTCATAGAACTGTTGTTCTTAATCCTGTGAAGCCTTGGAACATTCTGTATCACCCTGGAACTCACTGTAATTAAACTAGGTATCTAGTAGCCTGTTGTATGTCTTAGAAGGGACATTTAAGAAGTTTGTGAATTATTTGCTTTGAATTCCTACCTCTCATCTGTCCAGAACCTATATGTTTGAAGTATTGTGGACTCTAAAACTATCCTGAAATATGACCTCAAATGAGAAAATCCTTTGAACAGGTGGTGTCTTAAAACAGCATTTTGGCTATAACACTGTTTTAATTCCATACAGAGGGCATTCTTTCTTGCCTTGGAATGGTTTTATAGAAATTTCTAACATATTTAGCTTTTAGTTTGTTTGTTTTTTTGTTTTTTTTTTGTTTTCTTCTTTTAGTCATCCTTTCTATACAATGAATTTCTTAATTTCTAAGAAGCAAGTTTAAAAATGTTTTTTTTCTTCTGTTTGTTTCTATGTACCTCCAGCAAATTATACATTGATAAATCATAAGAAAACACTTTTAAATAAAACAATTGCATCTACCTCTTACAAAATACAAAAAATGCTTTATAAATGGTGATGTTCTGTAAATCACAGTTTAGTAAGTTAGCATGAACATGACTAAAGGACAATTTATGGTATTGTGGGTCAGTTTTTTTGTTTCATACTTGTGGAAGTTTCTTTACTGAATTTAATTAACAGGATTAGAAATAAATGTGAATTTTAAAATACTTACATTATATTCCTAAGTACAAGAATGTACAAGAAGTACTTGACTCCATCAGTTCATGCTGCATGCACTCTGGTGTGACAGCTGAGCAACACTGAAATCTAATCAGAGAATTAACCTTATCCTCACTTTATCTAACAGTTGCATGCTTTCTGTCCAAAATAAAATCTGTCCATATTACAGTTCTAATTAATTGACTATTAAGTCTAGAAGGCCAAAATTTCCTACATTCTGAATTGAAGCAATGGTTAAGATGTCATATGCCAACTATTGCTGAATAGTTCTTACTTTTGACTTTGTGTAATACCAAACTGACTTGTTGGTAAAATCAGTCTAAAATAAGTGAATAAGTAATAGAGATATTGTTCCTATCCCCAAGCATACACACTCTGTACACACTTTTTTTCCTCCTTGGTTATTCCTTACCTCATTTTTGATTCCCGTAATCTCCTTTTAAGTGCATATAGTAGAAAAAAAATAATATCTTTTGCAGACAGCTTAGATACTGATACATACACTTTTATTTTCACTAGAAATCTTCAAACTCAAGTCAAAGCAGATTATGGTCAAAAGGACACTGAAATCATCAGATTAGCTATGCTCCATATGAAGACTAAAGAGGGATGTCTGAACAAGTTAATAGCAGGTCTCAGGAAAAATGCTTCCCCTCTTTTAATCACATTTTTCAATTACATATAATGAGGTCTGAAATTTACTAAAGATAGTTTTCTTGTTAAGGAAATTGACTGCTGAAAAAAGTTCTTAGGGTGAGCAGCAAAATGTAAGTGAGCATTAGATTGTTATTTCTACCACATTAGCCAGAATAAACTGATGTACATAAAGATGAGGGGCAAGTATAAATGCTTGTTTTATCATGGATTGGCGCAGAAAACTTTCTGAAGGTATATGGTCAAAGTTTTGTATCAGTTAAAAATGGACTAAAAATCAGATTGAGAAACAAATTAGACTATAGAAACATTGCTTTAATTCCTGAAGGATAGGTTAGATCTGTTCTCCTACTTTGTCTATTGTTCAGTGAACTTCGTACTCACTGAAAAGAATTATCCAAGTTTTACTCACTGATGTCATTCTTGTGACTGCAGAATAGGACAGCTTTTCACTTATACAGGTATATCTGCTTTTAGGCTCTCTTGTGGTTTTTTGTTTGTTTTTTCCACTTCCCAATCTGTACACACTAAACACTTCAGAAAGGTCTGAAACTTTTATGAGCAGCATTTTCAATTGTAGTTTCTACATTTGAACTTGAGAGCATTTGGGTACCTGCAAACACCCATACATTATAATACTGTTATTATTCAGATGAATCACAAGTAGCTGGCTGATTTCAGCAAACCTGTGACAATAATATATTAATTTATTTACACTGAAATTGGTGGTGAAAATGTAAAAATATCATTGTTAATGAGATGTCAAAGGTAAAAGCTACTGACTCACAGCTTTGAGTTGTTCTACAGAGATTTTTGGTTTGTTGAAGAGACTTTTATATTATGTTCTTGAAGAGAAGAATATATATAGTACAATAATAGAGATGGAGTGAAGATATTTTGCTAAATACGTTTTTAATATAAAACGCCTGCTCTGAAAGTAATGCCTCCTATTTTATTATGTTGGCCCCACAACATCAGAGGTGGATGTTGGTTGTATGGCAGTAAAGGTGGAACCTGCCCACCCATATTCCATTACATTTTGTTGCTGTGTGACAGATGGCAGTGGAGGGGCAGTCTGACCAAATGACTTCTAACATGAAAGTGCCTATGAAGCAAACGGGTTCTCACTGAATTCCTCCCTGTGGAAAAAAATTCACCTGTTGGCATTTACAGATGCTTGCTGAACAATTATGGACACCAAACAGTGTATTTGAGCACAGTAAGTTGGTGGGTGTTGTGTTTCAGCAGTGGTGACCGATATGTCATGATAAGACATGTTCTGGATGGCCATGCAGATTTTTATGAGCCTGGCATGCAGGCTCTTCTTCTTCATTGGCAAAAATGCGTAAGTAATGGTAATGACTACGTTGGAAAATAACGTTTTGTAGCTGAGAATTTTTTCTGTCAAACAGTGTTCATTCTGTCTGTTGTATTTTCCCTGAAAATAAATAGAAGGCATTACTTTCAGTGCAACCAATGTAAAAGTGTTTTTTAATGTACAGTAGTGAGAGTCTATTCATTTTTTTGTTTGTTTGTTCTCCGTATTTATTTATCCCCTTCTCTCTTATTGTCTCTCTTAATCCATCTCCTATAACTTTGCCTTTTATTTCTCCATCTTTTCAGCATCTTAGCCAGGAGGCTATCAAATGGCTTTTGTTGAACTTATTTCAGAGCAACAAATTTCAAGCAAGCTTAGACTACACAGTGTGGGCTGACTTTTCATAATGTATTCATTCTCTGCTGACTTGTAGCCAGTGATTTTGTCCTGTGTGCACACCATAGAGCACTATCTGCAGGATTAAAGAAACTGTATGTAATGCTTTAGAAATGGGAAAAAAAAAAAAAAAAAAAACCAAAAAAAAAAAATGTTCTGTCTATATTGAATTATTAAGCCAGTGCCATAATATATTTATTTTGCAATGTATTTCTTGTTGAAAAGAATGTTTTATCTTTTCCTATAGGACAAATTGATTAATTGGGTAAAGTAAGCAGGACTTACTGCACAATGCAGGTTTTCTCTGAAAAGCATAATTACAAAATGCTAAGTTTAGAATCTTTCAAGTTCAGTGCCTGAAGAGTTTGTAACTTGGCTGCATGGCTGTCAAACACGTGTGAAAATGCAGCCCTTTCCACTCTTGAATTTAGCCTGGATTCCACCATTAGTGATAGGCCACTGAAAAACTGATAAGCGGAATGGCCGGTATAAGTACTTGTAGTTTGTGTTACCTGTGAATATTGATTTCTTCAGCCATACCAACAAACTAAAGTTGTTGAGGCCACAACATTTTGTCCGATACTTCCTTCCCTTCTCAATCCCTTAAGCATACAGGAGATAAATTAGATTTGTCCCTGAAAGTACCTGTATTCATATAGAAGAAGAATTAAAAATCTTATGAAGTCCAAATTCTGTCTTCTGCCATTTATAGGTAAGTCTATTAGCTTATTGTGTAGAGGATCTAATTCTAATATTTACAAATAAGAACAGTGATTCCTGTAAAATCTTTGTAGTTCTGCATTAAAGCAAAAGAGAGTATGAAGATGGTTATCTTAAGTTCTAATCCATGACAACTGAAGTAATGTTCTAATGTGCATTTTCAGGAACATGTTGAAGGAGAAAACTGTGATCATTGCAAATCAGGCTTCTTCAATCTGCAGCAAAATAATCCCAAAGGCTGTGAGGAATGTTTCTGCTCTGGGAAAACAAATGTCTGCACAGGCTCTCACTTTACATACAGAAATGTAAGAAAATTCCTGCTGTATCAGTATATGTCATTGATTCTGTGTTTTTGTGGGTTCTCACTTTCTGTTGGCACCAGTGTGCCACTATGTATCTTTTTTTATTCCCTATACATTCTGTCATTTATCATGAAGAAAATACTTTAAAACTTTGTATTTTCTTCATCTGACGATGTTCTGAAAAATATGTGATTGAATAGGGAGGAGTGCAAAAGAACTTATAAGCGCCACAAACGAAGCCATGTGCTTCAGTCCCAGAATATGCTTGCATAATCAGTACTAAATTAAATGTAATATATCCACAGAGCAAGCTTCTTTTATAGGTCATTATTAGATTTCTAGACGTGAAATAATTAAGAATTTTGAAACATTCTGAGTGTACAACATTTAGCTTCCATAAGGAAAAGGGTTACCTTACAGGGGGCATTTTTAGTGTATTTCTTTTGCATACTGCGTCCCTAGGAAAATATGTGAAAGTGAGATAAGTGTTCTTCTTATCTGTACTCTAGAAAAAAATGTCTTCAGCATCAAATATACTCTAAACTTTACATTAGTTCTCAAAACTTACACACCGATTCCACTGTAACAGATGTATCCTACATATTCATATCTGTAGATCTAGTTTGGGAAATATGTTTCAGATCTGGTAGCTTCTGGTCTTGGCTGCACAGTATGCTAGAAATCTGAAAATAAAATCATATGCCTAGTGTGTTCATCTATGTGCCAGCATCTAGAAAAATTTCTCGCCCATAGCTAAACTAGTACATTGTTCTGCTCATATTCAGGCTCCAGAAGCCATTCTTGTATGAACAGTGTGTTCATCTCTGCTGATGCAAAAGTTTTGATG
The DNA here is from genome assembly GCA_028571105.1 of Tragopan temminckii. Classification (NCBI taxonomy): domain Eukaryota; kingdom Metazoa; phylum Chordata; class Aves; order Galliformes; family Phasianidae; genus Tragopan; species Tragopan temminckii. Next base: position 25,604 of record JAOWBP010087907.1, read on the forward strand.
CTCCCCAGCTTTTTTTTTAGGTTTTCTAAAAAGCCTGTACATTTAAACTTGTAAATTGTAACGCCTCAGAATTACAAATTAGTATGAATTATATTGTCTATGACAATCTGAAAATGAATATCCATTTGTCAGGTCATCTTCTGTGCTCTTTTGTGACTGATATTATTTATTGTAAACTCATTTAATATATTCAGAGGAATCATACTTATGCATATTACTCTAAGATTGAACTTCTGCCTCCCTCTGGATGATATAAAGCACACAATATTTCAGACAAACTACTCAGGCGTTCTAACTACTAGCTGCAGAAAATAAGAGAAATTTTTATTATTATTTACCCTATTATTTCCTTTATTCTTAAACTGCCTTTAATCATATTTATAAACCTAGTCACTTTTTTTAAAAAATGAAAGAATTAGAGATGGTGACAATTGAAATGATTGATGTCTTAATTCTGATTGTAATGTTTTGTTTTGTTTTCTGTTTTCTGCCATCATAGATAGAAGACATGAATGGCTGGTATCTAGTTGGCTTATCTGGTCTTATCAGAGTTACTCCTAAGCAAAAGAGTATTGGTGGGCGTCAGCAGCTTAGCATCAACAACGTGTCTGCACGTAAAGTACTGCCACAGTCTTATTATTGGAGTGCACCCAGTTCTTATTTGGGCAAAAAAGTAAGTGCAGATGGTACTTGCCTCAACACTAATTTGGTTTATTGGGGGGGGGGAGGGGGGAAAT
>JAOWBP010087996.1:0-26326 GCA_028571105.1 Tragopan temminckii
GAGGTCACCCCGCAGCCTTCTCTTCTCCAGGCTGAACAAGCCCAGCTCCCTCAGCCTGTCTTTGTAGGGGAGGTGCTCCGGTCCCCTGATTATCTTCGTGGCCCTACTCTGGACCCTTTCCAACAGCTCCCTGTCTGTTTTGTACTGGGGGCTCCACACTTGGACACAGTATTCCAGATGGGTGGATGGATGACCATTTTCTTTCCAACCATCCTCTTACACGGAAGTATCATAGTGTGCACCTGAATCAATCCCTTAAGAAGCCTGAGGGCCATCTGTAGCTCTGAAAAACTCAAGTCAATAACAGCAGCAACATTCACTGCCCCACTTCTTAACGTAAGAGACACAAGTTGCATCAAGCAAAATACACTTGAGTTGCCTCCGGGTGAGAAACCATCATCCACAGGCACCAGCACAGAAGCTGAAGCAGCAGCTGACTAAATCTGCTCTTCATTTTAACATTTCATTCATCATGTGGCATAAAGCACAGTAACTTTTCGTGCTATGGGAGAAATGGAAGGGAGCACACACTTCCTTAGCCCTTTCTTTACTAAACTGGAATAAAAAAAATAAAATAAAATAAAATAAAACAGCATAAAGGAATAATGATGAGACTATTCTAAACAATATGAGCCAAGTTACCATAGCAAATTAGGGCACATGTGGTTTGTCTTGTGGAAAAACAATGACTTTTGGATGTGCTTATGAAGGGTGTGTGATGGAAGTGGCAAAAATCAGCGTGTCTGTATCGGAGCCATAAAGAGAGGCCAAGCAATCCACTTCTCAGAAAAGCTGTAAGAAATTGTATAACCTGAGCTACTAAAGCCTTCCACCCGAACATTTTTTTTTCTTTTCAAGTTCAGTTGTCACACAACCTCCTGTATTTCAGTATACTACTGCACTGTCCCATGCACGGATGTATTTTCTCTCTGATGCAATAATAAACTATCAGAAAACTTGGGAATGTTGGTAGAACAGGGAGCATACAAAGAATTCCTCTAAATGCAGTACTGATTTTTGGAAATGCTCCAAAACAGTTCTTGTATTTCTTTTCATACTACTAATATCCAAAGGTATGAAAGGGAACACAAGAAGGCAGAGAGCAACGTGTGCCCCACTGCATCCAAATAACAGTCCAGCTGTGCAAACACTCTCAAATGTGGCACTTGGAAAATAAAAACACAATTTGAGAAACATGAATGAGTGAGAATGGAAATTACAGGGCTGCCTTGAAAAATAAATGGAAAACAGTGGAGTTGAAAATGGGGAGAGAAAGACAGAGAGAGCACAAAACTTACGATAAGGCAAACTTTTCCAGATGTGAAAATCAATTTTATTCTGAAACTTCCCAGCCTTTTCATTTAGAAAGCAATAAAATTCTATTTGTCCCCTGTTCATTTTCTACATAAAATGCCACTAAGCTACTAGCTTTCGGCAACCACACAAAACGTAATAGGTTAGGACTGCAGCCTTAAAATATGTTAGGGTTTTTTAATGAAACCAATTTATATCAGTTTGTGCCAGTGAAAGAGCTGAAGCAACTTAATTTAGTTTCATTTTCCACACATTTGTGACCAAAGCTAGGATTCACTTATTTCTAATTCAGCACTGCTTCCACATGCCTGCTTAAGCCATTTCTAACTGATTTAGCTGGTGACCTCTATTAAATAGCCAGGTGTTTGGCTCTATTAAAGGGATAATCTCTTGGTACCTACACATCACTGCTACAGCCACATCCTCATTTGTGCAGTTTTTATTTGTATGCATGCTTAGTCCGAAAATTGAGGTCTCTTAGAAAACGAGGGGGAAAAAATTCCCCTTCATTGACAACAGGCTCAATATATGGCCAAGCTGGCAAACTGCATTTTGGGGTGCATTAAACACAGCACAGCCAGCTGGTCAAATGAAGTCATTCTGCTGATATATTTAGCGATGTGTAGCCTCACTGTGAATACTGTGTACGGTTCTGGGTTCCACATTATAAAAGGGATGTTTAAAAGAATCACAGAAAGGCTCGGGATAGAAGGGATCTTAAAGCCTACCCAGCCCCATTCCCCTGCTGTGGGCAAGAATACTTTCCATTAGATCAGGCTGCCCAGGGCCCCATCCAACCTGGCCTTGAGCACCAGGGATGGAGCATCCACAACTTCTTTGGGCAGCCTGTAGCAGGGCTGAGTACCTCTGAGTAAAGAATTTCTTCCTAATCTTCCCTCTTTTAGTTTAAAGTCATTCCCCCTTGTCCTGTTGATATCAGACCACGTAAAATGTTAGCAGCTCCCTTCAAGTACTGAAAGGCCACAATGAGGTCTCTGTAGCCTTTCCTTCTCCACACTGAAGATGCAGCCAGGATATGACTGGCTTTCTGGGCTGTGAGGGCATATTGCTGGCTCATGTCCAGCCTATCATCCACCACTACCCCCAGGTCCTTTTTGGCAGGGCTGTGCCCAATCATTCCATCCCCCAGCTTGTATTGGTGGTGATGGCATCTGTTCCTCCTTTGGATGACACCTCTTTATTCTGTCATATCAACTGCATCACTCAGCTCGGTCATCAGTAAACTTACAAATAATTGAAAGCATCCAGAGGACAGAGTTGTTAAAAGGGCTGGCAGACATGCCCTACAAGGAGAGTATGAAGACACTCAACCTTATTGCTCTCTACAAGTTTCTGAGAAGGGGAAATAGAGAAAGGGATACCAAACTCTTTTCCATAGTAACTGTTGATAGGACAAAAGGGAATGGCACAAAATTGTGCCAGAAGAGGATCAGACTGGATACTACAAAACATTTCTCAACAGTGGAACAGGCTTCTTAGAGACATGGTTCTTGTTCCATGCCTGTCAGTGTTCAAGAGGCATTTGGAAAATGCCCTCAATAGTATTACATATATAATATTATATAATACTTTAACTTTTGATTAGCTCTGAAGTGATCAGGCAGTTGGAGTTGATGGTCTTTTCAGCTTCCTCCCAACTGAACTATTCTATTCTACTCTAGTCTAGTCTATTCTAGCCTAGTCTATTTTATTCTGTTCTACTTCATTCTATGCTATTCTATTCCATTCTAATCCTTTCCTTTATTATTCTAAACTAGTACCACAAAGCCAGCTATTCTTGTAACTAAAATATATCTATCAGTGTATATGCATCATCATCTTAATCTGAGATTTAAATTTAAAAGATTAAGCCGATTTTCAGGTCCTAGTTCTGAAATAACTGAGTAATATTTTTTTTCTTCTTCTTTTTTTTTTTTTTTTTGTCTGGACACTGTTTCTTCATTTTACTAGAGCTTTCTCCTAATTTAGATCAGTGTGATGTCAGTCAAACAAGTTCTGTAGGGAGAGCACATATCTTTTACTAGAGTGCTGGAAATAGCGGAGGAAAAGAAGCAGAAAGCTTTCAGGCATATAAGCCCTTCTTCTGGCCATGGTGTTCCTCAAAGAGTCTCTATTTTGTTGTTTTTGTTTATTTTTTGAGATTTATGGCTCAGTCTAATAAAAGACAAGACTACAAAGCGTCTCTGGCTTTAATCTCTGAGCTACAACCACAACACATTCAGTGAAGCATCAGGTGTGAATAGTTGGCCCATTTGTTTCATGCTCTCTCTTGTAGTAATGGTGGCTCATTTCAAAGCTTACTGCAAAATATAGTGACTCAGAGAGCACTAGTGCTGTCAGAACTGGTTTTCACAAGCCTCCTATTGTGTGGGTTATTTCACATCTAACAGAACAAACTCAGCCTGTAGCCACTGTCTTGCTGAAGGTGACAGCAGTATTTCATCTCTATCTGGTTACAGGTTTTGCAAAACTTTGTGGGAATGTACATATGAAGATTTTCCATTTTGGCAATTCCTACAGACTCCAACCAATGGGCTGTAAAGCTATAGAGTGGGTAGGACACACGGATGGACAGACCTACCAAAGGCATACCATACCAGCAGTGCACTCACAAAGATGAAAAGGAGCACTAGAGGTACATACAAATAAAAAAAAAAAGAAGTCATCTTGTCTTCTAAAATTCAAATCCAAAAGGCAAACTGCTTGGAAAAAGTAACGTGAAAGGAGTCTTTCCACCTGTCTTCACCTATCTGAAACTCTGACCCGTTCACAGGAATTAGGGGATCTCTCTCCAATAGCTTCTTCCAACCTGTGGAAGGAGATTTGTTTCATATCCAGCAGAAAAACAGCAAACAAATTCATGTGGTCATTCTCAGGGTTCTTTCCAACTGTATTTTTTTAAGATTGGGGGAAAAAAAAAAAAAAGCAAAAAAAAAAAAAAGCTATGATTGTTCTCATCTTCCAACTACAAAATGGAAATGTTCAAGTGGACAACTTATTTGTTTCTTCTACACAGACTGAACTGTGGTCGTGTCAAAATGTTAGCATCTTTATTTAATACTTGACAGATTCAAGTGCTTGTTCATTGTGTTTGGGAAGGCGAAACAGAGATATTCTGCTCCAGTTATACTAATTTCCTGTGCAGAAAGCTCCTTTCAGAAGTCTTCACTCAATTTCTCTGTCTCTGTATCTAATTGCTTTTGCAATCAGAAAAATGACCAGAAATACAATTGTTCTACTTTCTCCATTTCTTCATTTAAGACAGATTCTACCACTGCATATAGAAAAAGTTTTCTTTTAGAGCCAGTGTTATAAATATCACCAGGGATTTGATTATCAATATGTCCGTCCTTTTTCCTTCTCATATCCTCACCGGTCACAGAGTGTATAAAGAACATATATTAAATTGCAGTGCTGTTGAAGACGCACTAGGCAGAATGCAACATCCACCTTACTCTAGCTCCATCACAGCCTGCAGAGCTAAAAGAAGTGAGAAAAAAAAACCAGAAAACTAATACACTTCAGTAAAATCAATCTGAGTCAATGTCTCAAAGGACAAGACCGTCAAGTGGTGAACATTGATGTAATGCCAAAGGCTGAGCCTCAGTCAGTGTGTGCAGCTGTGAACCCAGTCCGAGGGGAGGAAGCTACAGATATGGGATTAAATATTGCTTTATCTCGTAGACTCTAGTGACACTTCATTAAGTTTGAAGGGAGGCAGAGAGGATGTCAAACCTGACGTGCTTCTTCATTTGCTTAAATCTACTTGAAAAGTTGAAAACCTGAGACTTACATTTCTTTGAAAACTGAAACTCTTGTAAAACTCTCCCAGTGCCTCTAGATTTGCTGGTAAAATACAGACCTCAGCTCTAGGAACCCTGTTTTCTGTTCCTGCTCGTTTGATCTCGCTTGTTATCCTTTCTCCTCACAGTACAGCAACTCACTTCAATTAAAGCTTCATTAAAACAACTCTGCCATAATCACCATATGTTACTTACATATTTTTAAAGCGTATCTGTTATCAACTGATCAAAATACAAGTGGGCACTTTATATGTCTCTATTATATACTGTACATACACTATTTCTGGTATTTTTAAATTTTCACTTATCTCAGTGCCAAGCAGAAGGAATTGCTGAAGTCATTTCTCCATGCTGTTCACAGTTATATCCATTTGTGGATTCTCAGTGTTGCAGTATCTGTGTTGCAACAACTGCTGTAGCTTCAGGTTTCAAAAAGGGCTCAGGTAAATAGCAGAGGCAAGGTGGAGGGGATGACAGGGGCAAAAAGAAACAACTTTCTAAGTGAAAGAAAAGAATCCCTTTAATCTGCATTAGTACCAGGAGACGTAAGAGCTGGCAATCAGCACTAGTCCCTATTGACCGGTCTCTCTGTCTGCATAGGTTCCTAATGTAGCATCATTAGTTTCAAAAGCACTGCATGCTAGTGATAGTGGCATCCAGTACTCACAACTCTGACTGCTCTGCTCCTTTTCAGGTGTTTAATTCTTTCTCCTCCTTTGCCATTTTTAATATTATGCAGTCCAGAGGACCAGAAAGGGTCCTCCGTAACAGGGCTGGATCTGAGTGATGGGCAGTGATTTCAGGAGGAAGGAGCAGCTCCAGCAGCTGCAACAGCCACACCACAGCTCTGCAGTCCATCCTCACCAGCAAACACATGCTGGATATTGTGGCATCACTCCAGCAGCCATGTGATGGCCATATGAAATCATTTTCACAGCGGTGGAGTCCAAATGAAGAGGAGTTGGTGGAAATGACTGGGATTTTCTTGGCATACTCCTCGATATAGCCTGTGGTTATGTGCAGATGGACCAGCTGATAGGATTATACATTTTACATGATGCAAAAAATAATAATGATATACAGGAGAGATGTTTTCAAACCACTGCATTTATACCTGAATTTATTTTTCATTTTTCTGGAGCCTGGCTGAGTCTGAATCAAGGATACAACTGGTGCATTACAGAACAGGGAACTCTCTCAGATTCAAAGCTCCCAAAAGAGTGATGGTTCCATGGATCTACAGCCTTGGCTCAGACTCTCGTGTGCACATATACACACCTAAAGTCCAGAGGCACTAGGGGCTGGACTGGGTGTTCAATTAGACCACAGAAATGAACTTTTCTCCATTTCCCCTAAAAAAACAGCATGAATGTTACCCTATTATGCCAATGTCAGTGGTATCCATCATTTAGATTATGCCAGCTCAAGTGCAATGACAGTTCGGGTTCGGAAACAGTTAATACAAAACAAATCTCTTTACTGATGAAGATCATATGATACAATCCTGAATACGTCCTATTGGTCCTCCAAAGATTCAGTAAATGACATATATGAATTATTCTGCTACTAGAAACAGTAGAAAAGGATTGTTTTTTGTTTTTTGTTTTTTTTTTATAAGCTGATAATTTGCTATTTCTACTGCTGAAAACTGGTTTTATGTGCTGTATCTGGATTCCTTGCTTGTATACAGTAAGAAGTATTTCATTGAAAGAGAAAATAACTTCCAAAGATTTCTAGGGTAGCTAAAAATAATGTGTGTGAGGAGAGAGGCAAAGGAAAACAACAACAACAACAAACACCCAGCCAACCAGTCAAAAAAAAAAGAAAAGAAAACCAAAAAGGAAAAATATCAAGCATACAAAACATGGAAGAACTAGTCTAATTTATTAGCGGTAATTGCATTTAGACACATGTTTTTAGTACTTATTATTTGTGTTGCAAAGAAAACACTAACCTAGACAAATTAATACTTTGTGTATCTTCCAAAAATACATCCAACAGATGAACAAGGTCCTGACTAAGGCAAAAAAACCTAATCAAAACTGTTTTCCAGATTATCTTTAAAAGGCCTAATGGCATCATTTTTCTTTTGCATGGTGCTTCAAACTCGTATCACTATGGAGCTCCACGCAAGCCTTCACTTGTGCAGGAGCCACATACAGGATCACAGTATAATTCAGGCTGGAAGAGACTTCAGCAAATTTCTAGTCCAATCTCCTCATAGAATCATTTGAGTTGGAAGAGACCTGTAAAGGTCATCTAGTCTATCCCCTCTGTAATGAACAGGGACATCTACAGCTTGATCAGGTTGTTCAGGTCCTCCCGAAAGTAGGATTGACTACAAGGTCAAACCAAGTTGGTCAGGGATCTCTCCATTTGGGTCTTGAAACTTTCCAGGGATGGAGAGTGCACAGAATCTCTTGGAAGCCTCTTCTAACCTTTCACTGTTCTCATGGGCAAAAGGTTGTTCAAAATTCAGTATGAACTTCTTTTGTTTCAGTTTTTGTCTCATGTCTCAACTTGGAAGCATGTTTTTCATGTATCCAAGATGCATCACTGATCTTCTTATATGTACAAAACCACTGTTTCATGCTCAGCTCCTATTATATGAATGTCACAGCATGTCCTGTTATAAACAACTAATACTTCCCATATGCAAGACTTTGTCCTGGTAGAACTTTGTCCGATTCTGGTCAGCCCGTCCCTTCAGTCTCTTCGAGGTCTTTCTGGATGGCAGGCCTAGGCTCAAGCATGTCAAATGATCCTTCTCCAATTTGTTGTCATTGAGAGTGCAATCTGTCACTTCCATAGTATCTCCGACAAAACTAGAATCATAGAATCACAAAATCATTTGAACTGGAAGAGACCTTTAAAGGTCATCTAGTCCAACTCCCCTGCAACAGACACAGATGCCTACAGCTAGATCAGGGTGCTCAGAGCCCCATCCAGTGTGATCATGAATGTCAAGATGTTAAATGGGACAGGTACCAAAAGAGATCCTTACAACAGCCTTCTGGTTATAGGTCTCCAGGTTGAGCATGACCCATTTTCCACTAGCCTCTGAGTACAAACATAGTTTTTGCCCACAGGTTGTCCACTTACACAGACTGCAACATCCTAACTTGGATGCAAATTTACTGTGGATATAATGGAGAGCTTTGCTACAGGCAAACATCTTCTGTCCCTTTACTACCGCACAAAGTTATTTTATTATAGTGTACATACAGCATATGTAGAGCATATATATAGTATGTACATAGTATACACACAGCATATGAGATGTGGAGATCTTTGCCTTTGCTAAGACAAAAGCCATATCATGTTGAATTAAGGCACACACATTTTTTGCTCCTCCACCTCATGGCATCTAAATGCAAACAATTTTGTCAGTTATGAATACGTTTCCTATTTAGAAGCAAACTTCAGTTTAATACAGAGTAGGAAGTCACATTCATTGTTTGCAGAGGAGAAAGATCAGATGCCTGTCACACTGAACTATTTAATCCACAGTTACAGTCGGCATGATAGGAATAAAAACCCTTCACAACCAAGCTGAAACTCTGAGTTCACAGTTCAAAAGGGGTCATCAAAAGACAACAGAGAAAAAAATCTGTGGAAAACCATGCCTGCACTTGAAGACTGGCTTTCATGGGAAAGCTATGAGGAACCAGACAGAAAACACAGTTAAAATGACAGCTCCACAAAAAGCAGTGCAGAGCATCTCAGGAACAGCTCTTGAAACCATTTTAATCTCTCTTCGCTTTCTCCCAATGAGATGCTATGATAGCAAATAAAACTTAGACTTAAAAAGTATTTGGGTTCTAAATGAAGAAAATTCAGAACTGAAAAATGTATGATGAGTATACGACACATAACCCAAATCCTCAGATGTGTAGCACTTGATAAAATAACATAATATACCATTGAAAACTTCGACACCAGAGGTCAAGTGCAAGGTGTCCATGGTTTTATTAGTCAGATATTGGATAAGATGAGAAATGGCTGAATTCAGGATTTTAGTGTCTTTTGATTGGTTCTTTACAGAACTTTGGACAATCTCTATTAGTTGTCATTAAACCAGAGACACATATACTCCTTCCCTCTTCTTTGTCTTGACCATTTCATAGAATCATAGAATGGTTTGGGACCCCCCTGCTATAGGCAGGATACCTCCTACTGGATTAGGTTGCTTAAAACCCCATCTGGCCTGGCCTTGAATGCCTCCAAGGATGGGGCATCCACAACTTCTCTGGACAGCTGCTGCCAGTGTCTCACTGCCCTCTGACTAAAGAATTTCTTACTAACGCCTACCTTAAATCTCCCCTCTTTTAGTCTAAAGCCATTCCCCTTGTTCTATCACTATCAGACCATGCAGAAAGTTGGTCCTAATCCTGCTTGTAAGCTCCCTTCAAGTACTTTTCATGGACTGTAACATCGGCACGTAAGAACTGTACTATATAAGCACATTCATCTTGCAGCCCCCAAAATCTGAGAAACCACATATACAGAACCATCTCATTTTCTCTGGGTTGCTCCTGTGAAAACACAAATTAATTTTTAATTTCTCTGAAATTCAAATTCTCTTGGAAATACCATGAGGACCTCAAGGACTTTGCTTGAGTTACTTGCATATAACATCAATTTACAGTGGGATAAACTGAGGCATTAAATAACATGTATGGACATGACAGATCAGGTATACTCAGTATTCACTATTTCATAAATCAGCCTTTTTTTCTGGAACATTTTCTTTGCATTTGTAGAAAGGGTTGGTGATTTCAGAAGATCTTCACAGTGCAGCATGCCAGGACAAAATCCACTGCAAAAGATTGCTAACAGCCAATGTCTCATCTTGGCTTGAACCCAAGTGGCTAAAACTTAGCCCTGAGGATTCTGGATATGACGGGATGTATTCATTTTGTATTTAAGGAATAATGCTAATTAATATTAGCCCTTGCTCAGTATGAGAGTCTTCCCCTTAATGCTGGCAGTATTTACAACAAACATTCAAATGCTTATTTCTACGGACCGAAATAGGCAAACTAACAAATAAATAAATAAATGCAGTTTTAGCTGAATAAGGCATTTCCTAATGGTGCTACAGGACCTGGAAGTACTACAGCTAATTGAGCTTGCTATTCATAGAGCAGACATGCAAAGGTCAAGTTGTCTTAACAGCTTGTACACTGCCAAGCTATATTTGTTCTTGAATACATACATCAGTCCTTTCCACCCAGACAAATAATGACTAAAGCTTACCAAACTTCAAGAACCAATTCCTTTTTTTATGCTGTAGTAAAAGATAAGCAAAGGCAGGCAGCAAATACCAAGTATATCTCAATTATTATGTGAGATCTGTGTTTGCACAAAGAGAATAAGACATGCTATTTTGTGTTACTTTTCTCAAAAAAGTTCTGTTGTGAATTCCTGCAGCCTAGGGATGCAGAGGGACAATTAAGTCGTCTTAATTAATCTAGTCTGTCTGCCTTTGCATCACACATTTCCTACGCATCAGGTATAAATCACTTCCTCAGAGAAATTATTCAGTAAGGCTTCCACCCAAGACTGGAATACATCAGAAGAGCACTGATGAAAAAACAGTGTTCCTTTGGTAATAACCACCAGCTGTTCATTACACTTACTGTTAAAAATAATGAAGTATATGTCTTCCCTCCACCTGGAAAGTGTCTGGCTCCAGCTTCTAAACCTTGATTCTTGTTATTTTTTTCTCTCTGAGAACTCTGAATGCTCAGTATTTTTTAATCTTTATTTTTACTTCCACTTCGCAAGGACCATATCAGAACAGTGTAATAACTTCTCCTCTCCGTCTTCATTCTGATAATCTATATACATTTCTAGTTCCTTCATATGTTGTGCCATTTCTAACCTTGAATTTTTCAAAATCCATTTTAAAATGTAAGAGAAAAAGATGTCTCTCCTTGACCATTCTAACATAGAATTAAAACCTCCTCCTGTAGCCATTGGACACGGTTGGCATGTTCTAGATCACTGGGTGGAAGTATTCTTCAGAACTAGATACTCCATGTTCATTTTTTAAAAAAATTCTTTGGCAATGGAGAGGGACAGGCAGCAGATGGATAAGACCGTTGTGGACCATCTCAGCCAGGGATAAATGTTGAAAATAGATGGGACAAACTGTTCTCTAAAAGTGTCTGTTACTGTGTACAGGCTGAAAGGAAAGCATTGGCTGTAAGTGTGAATGTACACTTTTACAATGAAAGCAATTAAAATGAAGTGAGATAAGTCATATCTGTGTGACTACTCCTCGGGGAACATCTCCAAATATCTCCAATATATCTCTCAATACCCAAAAATACAGGTCTTGCAGTAACGTAGTAAGAGGAAAAAAACAGCAAGAAAACACCACAGTCATGAGATTCAATAACAAAGTCAGGCACTCTTGTGAAAACTTTTCTTTTGCTCTAGCATCTAAGTGAAGAGACTTGTCCCCTGAACCAGCTCACTAAATGGGATTCTTTATTTTGGGAGATAAGTAATCCTTGTAAACGTAATATTCAGCATCTGGAATCAACAACATTAATTCCACTTGTGTTTTACCCATGGCTTCATGGGTACTCCATTCTGAATCCCTAAGCCATGCTGATATGGTATCTCAATCTTGATACCTATGATTGCCAAATTGACTATCTTCACTCACAGGGCTAGAAAGGCATTATTTGGCTTTCTTCAAGCTTTAATTCCTACAAATTGCATGAGAGGCTGCCCCTTTCCTGAGCTATTTCTGTTCAAACCTGACAGGAACGGTAACTAAAGTGCAGGTCTATTGATTAAAAATCCTTATTTTTTCCCCCTGTAACAGCCTAAGGCATTTAATCAATATGGCAATGCCCCATATCATGGACCAAAGGCACAATATCCAGTGATCATAAACTGCCTCGAAGAAGTGGTGTAAAATGATTTTACAACCTGACACCTGCTGAAATGTCCATTCACCGTGGAATAGATACATACATTTCCTTCTGCAAGCCAGTTACATAAAAAGAACTAAATATTACAGGGAGCAGCTGTATAGTTTCAGTTTGACAGAAAAGGCCCCTATGACATTATGATTTCACATACATCAACAGGACGCAGATTTTGCTGCAGAACATCTATACAACGTGCCGTATATTTTCCGAAGGCGATGCACAAATACATCCCAAGAGGAGAAGAACATGGCAGTCTATCTAATGCACTTATACGGCTCCTGCCTCTGCAGCAGCAGAACTGCCCACAGATTTATTATTTTTCTAAATATAATTCTCCTCACCACCTTTTTTTTTGAGATCAGTGAGTATGTTTATCATTAGGACGGCATATCTGATCTCCACTGAATCAGTTTTTCAGTTAAATAATGCCACTTAAAGTCATTATTTCTGGGGCTATTCAGATACTGGTGAATGTGAGTTTTGGCTTAGGCCCTGGGAATGACAACAACCTCCTTCCACTGGACTCCTCAGACGATCAACAGGTGTGGTTGTGTTTTGTGTGCAGGATGGTTCTCTCTCCTCCCTCTCCAATTGCTTTCATGTTATGGACAAATGTGGCACATTCCGATAAATTTGTTTTATCCCTTCTTGTCTTCTCTTAGCCCTGTAAGAATGGAGTTGTGCAGGGATTAATTCTTTGCCATTTAATGGCATTTGGGATTAAGTTATCATGGAACCATGGAACTGCTTGGGTTGGAAGGGACCTCAAGGATCATTAAGCTGCAACCTCCCTGCCACAGGCAGGACCTCTAACCTCTACATTTAATACTAGACCAGGCTGCCCACAACCCCATCCAACCTGGCCTTGAACACCTCCAGGGATGAGGTATCCACAAATTATGTGGGAGAAAAAGTTTCTCTGTACTTTCTTAAAAGCTTCCAAGATTAGTTATAGTGCATATTTGTGTTTTACAATGAGCTGTATCACCATCCTACTGCTTTATCTACTGTAGTACAGTGCTGACTGAGTTCTGAGTTTGCCCTCTCCTTGGAGACATTCAAGGTCAGGTTGGATGGGGGTCTGAGCAATGTGCTCTAGCTGTAGGTGTCCCTGTTCACTGCAAAGGAGCTGGACAAAATTACTTTTAATGGTCCCTTCTAATTCAAACTATTCTATGATTCTGTTATTCTATGAATGTGGTGCTGCAAATACACCTGTATAAAAATCAAGCAAACAAGACACTAATTAATTCACTTGGGAAGTCATTAAGTACTGAATGTACAGCTTCTGTTCATTTAAGTTACATTTCATCAACAAAACTTAATATAAATAATCATTCATTCCTCTATACATTCATTTATCTTTCTTCAGACAAGTATAAAAAGGCACCTACAACTTTATTGACAAATCTTTCCCGCTGAAGGTTTGCCTCGTATCACTAAGATCAAAAATTATGCAGCACAGCAATTGTTTGAATGAAATCCCCAGTTCATGACTGTACTGAATGAGGAAAATTTTCAAAACTTCTGCACCTTTTCTCATTTGGCAGTAAGGGAAGGTAAATGTTTATAACACTCTTCCACTCATCTCCATCTCCTATTTTAGAACTTCAAGACAAGTTTATTTGGTCATAGTGTATCTCTATTGAGATAAAACCTGGCCAATACAGAAGAAGAAAAATTCTTATCACTAGGATGTTTACTTGGAAAAGGCAAGATGTAATTGCCAGCTTGCACATCTCTTGTGAGATCTTCTGAAAGCTATCCTGGAAATCTATGGTAGTGGTCATGAAAGCTAGCATATCTTGATAGATCAGCACTATAAAGAGATATCGGCTAGATTCAGGAGGGAGAACAGCTACATCAGGGACATAAGAATGTAAGACATCAGGCACTGCAACAAAGTCTAGTAGCTTAGGTACAATGGATTGCTCTGATTTTGTCATCTTGTCTCCTGTACAACAACTAGAGTGGGAAAATTGATTTCCTTTATGGGGATCAATTTGGGTTACAGAGGGCCTAAAGGTAGATTGTGTGAGTTTCAACTCACTTGGCTTTAGAAATCTAAAAGTGAAGTGATTAACCAAATTAATTGTCCTCAAGAATGCAAGTCATTGCAACCTGAAGTGAATCTTCAGAATGAGGATGGTGACACCCTGTAAAAGCACTAACCTTTCTCAAGTGAGTGCGAAGCAAACCTTGACAATCAGGTTAGCACAGGTTTGGAGTGAAATAAATCCAACCAACCCAGGCATCCTCAGCTCTCTGCAGTCAGGAAGAGGAAACAGGTTTTCTAAGTGAGCCATTCACCTGATAAATTTCAGATGCCCCCATGAGGTGAGATTAACTTCTGACTGTTTGTAAAATTAACCTTGGCCTGAAAGAAGCATAAATAGAAATTTATGTATGAGGAAGTGTAAGAAGCATTAGAGGCTACAAAAATGACACTCATAGATAACTCAAAGTCACCATGAGCTAGTGTTGTTTGTCCTGTCCCACACGAGATGACCTGGCCACACTATGCAATGCAACCGCCTCAGTGATTATGATGTTATGATGAAATGGATTATGGTATGTGGGTGTTGAAGGGTGGGCAAAATCGATGAGGCACTGAGTATGAGTGAGAGCGAGTCACAAAGATTAGTTCTATTTAAAATAAATAACATTTCCATGTTTCATTGCACTGGTTTCCTACAAGTTGTGTGTGAAAATATCTACTTCCATCCCTTGATTACAAAACAAGATTAGGTAACCATTTCAGGTGGAGGCATCTAGCTGAGTATTTGTTTGGGGTTTTTTTGGTCAGGTTACTCATATTTTTCCCCTACAAAAACAAAACAAAACAAAACAAACAAACAAACAAAAAACAACACTAAGTTCAAGTGAACGATCTTTACATGCCAGTTTTCCAACTCTGTAATGAAATAGTATTTCCTTTTTTCTCATTCTCAAAATTTATGAGATCAGTATGTCAGAGTGCCCTGGCAATCTGTTACGTGGCCCAACATGGTGTTTGAGATGAAAGCATAAACCTTCATGGCCTTAGAGGAGGCTCTGACTTGCAAGCATAGGATGAATAAGTAACAAAATTTGCAGAGAGACTGAGTTTCCTGAGATGATTTCACCCTTCTGTAGTTTTAAGGAGTGTTTAAGGACCTATACCTACACCTATATCAATAATTGTCAGACTGGAGTGATATAAAGTTGAAAAATGACCTACGATGCATTTACATTTTACTTGCATTGATTTCTTTTTCCTTTAAACATATTGCAATAGCTCAATTGCTCCCTTTCCACCCCAACCATACATTTATTCTGTGAGAAGACACTGGTTTAAATTTTTGTCCACGGTCATTTTCTTATTTTGCAATAAAATGAATGTATAATAGAAATATAGAAGAGAAACTACAGCATGTGCGATGAGAAGGTGAAGATACATAGATTTAAAGGGACTTCAGAGAAAACCAGCACTTTCCTTGTAGAGGGAAAAAAATCAACAGTTGAATTTACAGTTCTCAGAAGACAGCAGGGATGGGGCATAATGCTATGATACAAATTTGTAATAATCAGATCAGCTCAAGGACACTTGCAAGAGTGCTGCCTTTAAGAGAGTTCTGAGTTGTTAAGGCCCACTGTACCCTTTAATGAAATACAGATCCTGATAATTTCATCTGGTGCAACTGAAAATTAAAAGTGTCAGCTCTTCTGAGTGGGGAGATGTTTCCAGTCACAGAGGGTGAAGTTCTGCTTTCAGTGCCCTGAAGCAAGTAGTGATTTCTGCATTTACTCCAGCAGTGCTATGGAAGAAACTGAAGCCAAATTTCTTCCTTCAGCCCATTTCCATCATTTCCAAAAATCTACCACAGAAGAGAAGCGAAGTGAAGAGAACCATAACAAAACAAGTAAGGAAAATAATCTCATTACGTGTACTCATTTCAAATTGATACAAAGGAATCTGACACCAAAATCCACCCTTGTTCAGCTGTAAATTGAGCTATAGAAACCATCTCTAGTTTAACTTTGTAACTAGTCCATATAACAAGGATCCTTTGTTTATTTGCTTTGTTTTCCCCCTTCTTTTTGGTCAGCTCCTCCTATTTTTCAAAGACACAGCAGAAAACACCTCATCTGATAAACAAAAAAATTCTTAAGAAGTTCTGCTTCTATGGATGATTCTGTGTTAGGAGGTGAACTGGAAATAGTTACACCTTGGTTTTTAGATGCAATTGTAAATGGATGTAAGCACAAGCAGATATAATTATGAAATTTGTGTATGGAAAGAGAAAAGCTGCAAGATAAAAGAGAAAGAAACGATTGTTTTAATCCGATTAAGAACCTGATTAATGCAATTAAAGAACCTTATATTTCAATTAGGCTATGTTTCAAGCTGCTTTACTCAAATGCATGTCTCCCTGCGGTACCATTCTTTAGTGTACTAGATATGACATGCAGTTTTGCACTAGGAGTAAAAACTTTCTGTCTCTCATAATCCAGCAAAAACTACTTTTCTTCAATAACTTTCATAATTTGGGCTTAAAAGATTTAGAAATGCAACACAAGGGTACAACTGTGGTATGTCAAATGGTCGGATTACTTCATTAGGAGGAAAAAGCAACCTCGACTGTGTTCTTCCTTTTCATACATTCACAGAATCATTAAGGTTGGAAAAGACTTCTAAGATCACCGAGTCCAACCATCAACCCATTACCACCACCCCCACTAAACCACATTCCTCAGTGCCACATCCACATGTCTGAAGACTTCAAAACAAGCAGAGGAATGATATTCAGTGAATGCCAGAGGTTGGACTAAAAAAAAAAAAAAAAAAAAAGCAATGCATGGATTTTGTGTATTCTAATTATTGAGAACAACTGTGTCTCTTGCTTCCCAGAAGGATGGAGAAGGATTTGCTGAGGCTCAAAACCCAGCCCTGATGCATCAACCTCATGCCTATGAGTCACAGCTGTGACAAGGATGGGCAGGAGGGCACTGGTTACCTGCCTTGAAGAAGAGCAGGCAGTTGCCTGTTTTGCTCGGTGAAACATTCAGGAAGTTGCCAGGAGGAAAATGTAGATTATTTTGCAGCGCTACTTGCAATACTCATTGTTAAATTTTTGACTACAGATAAATGAGGTAGAAAGTGAGTGTGGCGGAGTCACACTCCAAAGCACACCACAAAGAGAAGGTAAAAATGGGTAGAAGAAATGAAAACTGGAAGCTGCTCTGTGAAGACGTTGTCCATCCTTGTACAAAGTTGAGCTCTGTAACCTTGAATGTACTCTGCCTATCCTTCATTACACTCCAAGAACAGATTCATGCTGGGCAACTATACAAGAGGAGGTTTCATCACCCTCATTTAAACTTTTGTTCACACAGCACACTTGCACAGTAAATAGCTCTTTTATTTCTAATGCCGTTTGGTACTCTAGATAACCTTTGGTAAAGGAGGATGGCACAAATTTTTCATGACTATAACTAAATCTGAAAGCTCCTGAATTACGCTATTCTGTCAAATATAAATGTGATTTTGAAGGTGAAACATGTTGACTTTCATACTACCACCTCTAGCACTCCTTGAATACTGAGTAACATCTGAAGAACTTCACCAAGTGAAAAACAGGAAATATCGTTGATTGTGAATGTGAGAAAAAAAGCTTGCATGATGAAATATCAGGGAACTTTCTAAGTGCTTCAGAGAGTCACAGTATTGCAACTGGTTCTTTGTGTTCACTCCTCAGTTTGAGGTAGATTTGAGTGTAAAAGCACAAGGGGAAAGCAGCTTTTCAGGGTGAAAGGCTATTTTCTGTTTGGTTGGGAGAGAAGAAAAAAAAAAAAGAAAAAAAAAAAGGAAGAGAGAAAGGAAGAAAGAAAAGAGTGAAAAATAAACCTATATACAAGTTCAGCCCAAGAGAACTTGGAGATATAGGAATGAAAAATTTTAAATGAACCACTGATGTGCTCTGATGGAGAATGCCATGGAGGATAAATAATAAAACAAATAAAAAGAGTGAGATTCAGCAGAAGGTTAGCTTGATGTCGAGAGCAACATCTGCTGCTGTGCAAACAGGGTAAGAATTACAAGGGCTACTGCAGACTCAATGCTTCTGGGTACTGCACACTCACCAGCTGAGGTCACAAAGACATCTCCCCCACAGGGCAAGCTGAAGTCATGGATGTGTACACATGAATCTCACTGGATTTTTATGCATTAGTCCAGAAAAGAGCATTCTATAAAAGAACGGAATGTACTCACTCATTTTAGGCAAACTAAAAGTGTCGACATCTGCTCAAATAAAGGAAGAGCTACTAGTGGCAGTTATCCCCTCCTCTCATCTCCTGGAGATGACAGGGATGGCTAAACCTAGTAGGTAACAACTCCTGATTTACAACAAGGGTAATGCAAGAAATACAACGTAATTCAGTACCTATGTGGTGCGATGCTTTTGGATCTAGGAAAGATTATCCACCATACTGCTTTAATCTGTGCCTGTCGATGCATCAACAACTAAATACTGATTCCACAATGGTATTTTTCCAGCAATTTTATACTAGAAACTCCAAATTTCTGCCAAGGTGCATGTAGCAGGACAGTGTCATTCCATCATGCTGTTCTTTCTGCACAGAAACATTAAGGTTGGAAAAGATCACTAAGGTCATCTAGTGCAACCATCAACTCATCACAACCATGTCCACTAATCCATGTTCCCAAGAGTCACATCTACCCTCTTCTACCATTTTTTTGGCATCTCAGCCATCATAGAAAACTGTGATAGACTCACTTCTTCCTTCTTTTTGACTGTATGTTGACCTGCATGTAGATAAGGAATTTAGAGGGATCACTCACAGTTATAGAAATGTTTGGTAAACCAGATCTACCAGCAGATGAAAGGCATAAGAAATGAAAGAGAAAATATAGTCATGGGAGACAGGTTACTTGCCTATAAATTTCAAAAAAGTCTGTAAAAAAAGGAGACAAATGTTTTATTAGGTAGTGAAGTCAAACCAAGTACCAATGGACTAACTTTATGATAGGAAGGATTTAATGATTCAGAATAAAAACACTGTCAGTGCCCTTCAAGCAATTGATCAGGATGCCAGAGAAAATGAAGAATAGTTTTCATAGGAATATGTAAAATTCTCATCTTTTTATCTCAAATATGGAGAGAATCAAATCAAACTAGCTAAAATGGTACCAAGCAAACACACTTGGACCTTACTGAACCTCTCCTTGCAAGGGGTGACTCCAGAACTCCCACGATATTAATGGGTGAGGAGAATGACGATGGGATTTATAACACAGTCCTCTTCCACTGAAAGCAGAAAAAATAAACTAAACCCTACATGAATAATTATAGGGTATGATTAACACCTTTGCCTTTCCCATATCCCAAGGGCGTAAGGTGACTCAACATTTCTGCTGTTTGCTCCTAAGTAACAGACGTGTTAATAGAACTATATATTGTCTTGATGCATTTTGAATGCTCTGGGAACAGCAATGTCTTATGCTATCACAGCAAAATTCAGCAGAGCTTTATTGATCTGCAGCTTTTACCAAGTTGATATCTGATGATGCTCTCAAGTCCCAGTACACCAGCACATTCTGTTAGCAAGGTGACAAGCCAGAACCAGCTCAGCTTTGACAGGGTGCAAGCAAATTTACTCATTTTGTTCAGATTGCTAATGAACCCACAGTGAGCACTGTGACAGAGAGGTTAGTGTGTTTTGGGTACTCATGTCAGCTCACTGAAGCACTTCTACATCATGATGCTGTCTGGTAAGCAGATCGTTCATCTTCCTCCTGCTTGGTTCAAACACATAAGAGGCTGGTGAATGGAAAGGAATCTGTTGAGCATCTTGACTTTCAAACCTGGCTCAGAAGGAGTGATTCAGTGTTTTGCCGCTCCTTCTCTGTAGACACAGATGAGGAAGTGAAATAACATTCTTTAGTGGGCATGGTGGTGATGGTTGGACTTAGAATAGTAGAATCATAGAATCACCAAGGTTGGAAAAGACCTGCAAGATCATCTAGTCCAACCATCAATACTTAAGTGTTTCTTGAACACACTTGGGGATCCAATATTTTTTTCCAACCTTAATGATTCTATGATTCCATAATTCTATGATTGTAGCATATGTTTGAAAATCCTTATCTCTGTTCTGTGGAGATAAGCAACCCAAAGGGATAGAAAACTAGCTATAATATTAAAATAGAAGGTGAAAAGACAGAGGATCAGAACATAGAGTCAAAACTGCGTCCTTCCTTTTGGAGATGTGTCCTTCTTTTACTGGTCTTCCATAAATCCAAAGTGATCCTTTTTTTTTTTTAATCTTTCTGAAGTGTTGTGGGAACAGACACTTTTTTAGGCATTGAAACTGTATTTATAAAAGGCAGACTCAAAAACTCCTATGAGGCAAAGTTTTGCCCTACAAGTACACACTTGTTTTTCACTGAAGAGACATTTGTAATTGGCTACACGGTGGACAACAATTTATCCCCTTCTGAAAACAGAGCATATACACCAGAATTTTATGATCTATTTGAGAACAGTGAATCAAACACGTCTTTCCATTGTTCAATCCTAATTGCCTTTGGATGCTAAAACACAAGGGAGGCTACAGTATAACAGTAAACCAATACCTATGCTACCTGTTGCTGAAGGCAATGCTACTGAAGGAGACTAGAGATGGTGCAGAAGTAATCTAATTCCTGATAGTCCCTGGATGTGTATGGTAATGGTTATTGATGCAGCATGCTGCTTTGCAGCACAGTATGCCACAGCCAGCAAACACTGCAAACATTTCATAGAATCACAGAATCATTACGTTTGGAAAAAAGCACTAAGATCATCAAGTCCAACTGTTGGCCTATCCCCACCATTCCCACTAACCATGTCCCTCAGTGTCACATCTCCACACTTCCTGAACACCTCCAGGGACAGTGACTCCACCACCTCCCTGTGCAGCCTGTTCCAATGCCTCACTACTCTTCCTGAGAAGACATTTTTCCTAATATCTAACCTGAACCTCATCTAGCACACCATAAGGCCACTACATTTTGTTCTGTCACTGTTACGTGGGAGAGGAGGCTGACCCCCACCTTGCTACAACCTCCTCTCAGTGAGTTTGTTACAGTTTTGTTCAAAGCAATAGCTTGGGGGTGAAAAAGGAGGAAGTATCCTTCACTTAGTTCAGAATCAGCAGTTGGAAAGGGTGGGATGAACCCTCCTCTCCTCATAATAAATTACTTCTGGCCTAATTCCATGATGCTACTTCCAATTGATGACAATGACATCAAGAGCAGAATCTGACTTTGTGGCTCTTCCACTGCATGCTAAAAGCATTCCAAGTAATTACAGAGAAATGTCATTTAAAACAGTGTAGGCCGTGATCTACTAGACACTGTCTCTCACCTCCTTCTACTACTCTGTGGCCTCATTTCCTTCTGCACAGATCAATCTGATGCCTGGTCTTGTGCACACTGTTCTCATTTTCGAATCCTTAGATTTTCAGGTCTTACTTTATTGCATGCTGCTGGTCCTCTACTACATTTAAACCTTCTTTATGTGCAGTACACAGAATTTAATGTCCTCCCAGCCAACACAATTTGTCTTTATGCAAGCAGTACCTATATTTGGCATTCTTTTTCTCTCTGAAATGAATTTCTGGGCTGGTCGAGAAATATGTCATCTCTTCCTCTCTCTGTTCATCCAGCATATCTATTCCTAAAAGCTGTGAATTCTAGTTGCCATTTCTGGAAGCTAATAGCCAATTAAGGAGCATCACCTATATATTCAAGGTAGAATATATTTGTTTCCTTGTCTCAGATGGGATTATTCTCTGTAAAAGCATCCAAATAGTGCATCAACATCAACTGCCTCTTCATGCTGCCTCTATCGTCTTTTTTAGCATGGAAAAAAGCCTTTCATATTGTACCAATAATTCCTCTACAGCCATGAAAAAGCAACACCAAAGGTAAAACAACTGTGCAATATCCTTGCTAACCACACAGTAACTACTTCAGAGTCTGTGGGTTGAAAAAGTTTCTGTTTCTCTTCTGTTTATAAATATTTCCAAAAAGCAAAGCAGAAAAAAATCTACTTAGTCAAAGAAGACCCCAAGGAGAACACAAAGTTCATCTCTAAATGGATGAGAAGGAAAAAGTAGCTTGCCATCACCTATGCCCTTTAATTTGGCATGCTTTGTGATGCAGCCTTGTCCTGTTCTTCCATTAACCCAGATCTACAGTAACGTGTTTCAGGGACCATTCTACATGGACACCTTGGAAGCTTCTTCATGCACAGGAGACAATTCAGCTGTGGAAACACAACCAGGTGTTTGGAATCAGAGGACAGCCCTTAATCTTTCTGTTTTGAAGAATATAGATTAATTAATTTCCTCCTGACTTCTACCATCACAGAATCATAGAATCTTTCATGTTGGAAGAGTCCCTTAAAGATCATCTAGTCCAACTCCCATACAATGAACAGGGACACCTACAGTGAGATCAGCACATTAGTTTTTTTTCTTCCTACAAACCCTCCCTATTTCCATCCCTGGTGCCGGTCAGATATAATCAGAACCCAGAATTCAAACAACTCATAAACTGTCACTCTCCAAGAGGAGTGCAGTATCAACCCAGCCTTCTATCACCTTCTATCCCTGTGTAGCTCAACAACCTCATCCGAAGTACTACATGCTCTATAATCTGTTCTGGAGAACAAAGGATGATTGTCAACCACAGTCAGGACACATCTGAGAGCCAGGCAGAAAATGTTTGGACAAGGCAAAATGATTTACAGGGTTTGTAACCAACAACCACTCTAACGAAAGTTGACAGAAAATGTTGAGTCTCACCACCTCTGTCAAATCACATCAGTGAATTTGGTTCCTAAAGAAGGTGCCTAGAAGAAAGACACCTTTTTCTTCCTTTTTTTATTATTTTTATTTTTTGGAAAGGAGGACATGGGGGAGGAGGAGAGGATGAGAACAAAAATCAAAGAATTCAGGGCTGCAACATCCTCTGGTAAAACAATGATGGTTTGTGATACAATATGAACATATCCTGTTTACACTGCATCTTGCAGTGTGATCTGACAGGCAAGAGTAAAAGCAATTATCTGAATATCATTCCTGAAATACGTTTCATGAGATACCGTTACAGATATCTGGTACTGAAGACCCTAAAACATCCTCCAAAAGTATTTCATGTTCCTTATCATTAGGTAGCTCCTTCTTAATATCAACTCTGATTCTTCCCTGTTGCAATTTAATCCCATTGTTTTTGTTTTTTTTTCCCATCTGTAACAAACAAAAAAGAAATGATTATTCTTTTCCCTTTGCAGCACAGTTCTTTGTACTCGTAGACTGTTATCATCCCTACATCTTGCCTTTTTTTGCCTAACCAAATCTCTTTTTGCAATCTCTCCTCTGCAGTCAGGGTTGTTAGTTCTCAGATCACTCCTGCTGCGTTTGCATTCTCATTAACTGGTCTGTCCCTTGAAATGAGTGCCCAACACCGATCAGCATAGCCTTGCAGAAGCCTTTACCAGCACTAACAGAATTAAATCATTATTTCACTGAGATCATGTCTGTGTGGGTCAGTGTGAAATTCCCCAGCAACCTTCAGTTTACTCTGTTATTTGATTTCTGTGTATACAATCACACAGACAAAAATATCACCAACATAAGAAACGGTAGCAGTATGATATGCTAGTAGATCCAGCTGTAGTCCCACAGTCCCTCCAGAAACAACAGGAAGAAGCAGGCACCTCCAGACAGTGACTTTCAGCTCACATAGCATCATGAGTGCCCTAATGAAGTGCATGAGAATCGCAGAATGCCTTGGAAATACAAGGCTTAAAACAAAAGGCAGGAAGGGATCCGTTTGGTCTGTGGTTTTGAATCTTGGGGAAAATACGTACTCCATGCTTTCCCAAGAAAAAGGAAGACAACAAAGATGTATTACTACATGGCATTCATACTTCTTTCAGCCCATACAAACTGGAACTTACAGCAAAATTTGATTGTGGAATGTTATGATGTTGGTGATAGCTGATACTTCTAAATATTCAATAATAACTCCATTATTTTTTAAAGACATAACTGAGGAGAGCATCAGGGAAAGCTTGAGACCGTAAGCGGAATTTCAGATTTCTCTACTCTGAAAAAATGAACTGCCCACTACTATTAAATCAGCAAGTATCACCTTTATAGTAGATAGAGCTCTATTCTACTCCCATTAATGGCAAAGAGAAATATGCCTTTGACATCAGTGAAAACCCTAAGTTACTATATCCTTGCAGATGATTTCTTTTTCTTTAAAAGAAAAGAAAAAAAAGTTTTCAGAAAAGAGTAATATCCGCTGGGACAGACTCTAAAGAGTACAGATAAATAAAAATGGAGTTTATTTTGCTTTTTTATAAGTTTCAGATCTATGTAAGAAAAATGTCTTCTACAGTAAAAATGAACTGATGTAAGAATTGTTTCTCATAAATGGACAGTGCTATTGTCTATAAAAAAGAATGATATGTTGTTGTCCCTCACCAGGAGTAAAAAAAAAAAAGCAAGCAAGCAATGGAGAATATACACAAGGTGCATCCAATAAAAAAAAGAACTCCTGAAGTATTTATTGTGAATTCTAAATTATAATGAACTTTTGACCCACTGTGTAATTTTTTTTCTTACAAGCCATCTTAACAAAACTTAATAATGAAGTTGTGTTTTATGAAGAGGGCATAATTCCTTTAGATGTTTCTTAGTCATTTCAGGTAATTCCAGAGGATACCTCAATCCCAGTTCACTCTAAAGTCTCCCCACCACCTATCCAAAAAGAAAGCAGAGGTGCAGGATTGCACTGAAATTTCAGCTGGGCATGCTTACTTGGTAGAAAGTTGCATACTTTTTATTAATTCTAGCAACAATTTTAACTTTTTTTCTCCAGGAGAATTTAAGGATGCCCTTCTCCATGGCAAGCTATCCATAAAATTACATCAGTTTCTCCTGTGAAACTATTAAACAGGAAAATATGGTTTGATGATGGAGTCTCATCAGAACATAGAAGTAGTGTAATGGAATACTTGTCTCAGTGTTGACAAAAACATTACTTCAAAATAGTACACAGCAATACAGAGGTATATAAGCTGATAGTAATCACTGATGGCCTCCATAGGCCATGCTTAAGTAAATAAATGGTGAGAACCGATACAACTCAGTTGTAATTATACCAAAAAAGGGGACATTTCTCACCTGCTGTAAAAATCTTAATTCCAGGCAGCTGCACACATTTACACCACCTGACTTCGGTGGTTAAAATAAGCCCAGGGTTAGATTTTCTTTCTACTGGAAGAACCAAATAGAAAACCAAAAGACTGATACTGCTTATGGTTTGACCAGGCAAAGTGAGCTATTCAGCTTTTTGAATGCTCCTAGGAAAACCAAAATCTACTGGCAGATTTTCATTTGGGTGAATATCTGCAAGTATCTCCCCATTCACTCAGAACGATGATGAGACTTTCCAAGTGCAGCCTCAATCTCCTACATTTTTAGATTAGTTTAATTGCACTGAGATCACTGATGTAATTTTTCATATGAACTGTTCATTGAAACGAAAGAACCAAGCCAGAAGAGCTTGCTGGCTAGTGATTCATTTAGTAGGAAATACAGACAACGGTAATGATAAAATTGGAGCAGCTACTGAGACAGAGCTGGTAACTGGCTTACCTGGCAGGACTCACTGAGTTTATGGTTGCACAACAGTATTTGAGTGATATACTGGACAGGGCTACTTGCAAAAAAACAACAACAAACAAACTGGGGGGCTGTCCATGAAGTAATTTTATCCTGTACCAAACAGGCACAGCTTATGGACATCAAAGGAAAAATGTTTCATTCAACCATGTATGTTTTTGGTTCTTCATATATTTTGTTGCCCGAATCAATGGCCTCAATGAACGTTCTTCTCTTATCCTGAACAAATTACAAAAAAGAAGAAACTGCACCAAAATGAATTCAATATTAATTTTCTGCAGAGCTAAAAGTGCAGGGATCAGTTGCATGTTTTCCAACTAAATCCATTTCAGGAGCCTACAAAATCTGGATCTCTTTTACTGTAGTTCACAGAATCACAGAATGGCCTGGGTTGGAAGGGACCCCAAGGATCACAAAGCTCCAACCCCCCTGCCACATGCAGGGCCACCAACCTCCACATTTAATACTAGACCAGACTGCCCAGGGCCCCAT
>JAOWBP010088003.1:0-19330 GCA_028571105.1 Tragopan temminckii
GAGGAAATATCCCTGTGATGCAAGCAATGGCCACAACAGCTTCATGCTTCAAGCAGGAACACCAGCATCTTGAACATCTACAGGTATGGCCAAAAAGTAGCTGGAGCTGATGGCTGGTTTTTGATTGATGGTTCTGAGCATGCTCTGGCATTGGAAGGAGCCAGAAGTCCCCACATCACTAAGTCAGCATGCTGAGCTTCAAATCCTGGCTCCTTCTCCATCGTGTTCATCGTTAATGTGGGAATCGCTATTAATCAGCAAGCGCTCATTTCCTCATTACTCACCCATAACAGGACACGGCCAGCATGCCGGCACCTTCAAGCAGTGGTTGTTTAATGACTCGTACCTTGAAGGCATCCCAGGAAAAACAAGCACGAGCAGAGTCACTCGGTGTCAAATAAACCACAAATTTTAGAATTTGCTGAAACAGTGACGTTTAAGTGCATATAAGTTCTGGAGGGAGTCATCAGATTTCAGATTTGGTTGCACAAGGTAGCGTTTGGCCAGGACAAACAATGAGTTTTTTTTTTTGTTTTTTTTTTCTTTAAACAACTCCCTCCAATCCCTTTTTTGGAAAAGGAGGAAAGGTGAAATACGGCAAGAAGGGTGCTGGGGAAGCAGCTTTTCAGCCACACTGTGCAAACTCCTCCTTTCCCAACAAACAATAGTAAGGACAGGAGCCCCACAGCAGTAGCTGGGCAGAGGGACACGAGGGCTTGTCTCAGTTCCAAAGCATTGCAGATCCTTCCTCAGTTTCCCCCAGCACCTACCTCCTCTCCATGCCCTTCTCTTCCTTTTTCTTCATCACTTTTGCTGCCCCTAGGGAGTCTGTGTTACCTGTTCACGTTCAGTGGAAAACATGGCATGTGCAGTGGCTGGATGGGGGAGCAGAGCCCAGACCCACCACTGCTCTCCTGACTGGAGATGCTCAAAACCTGGATGTTTTCCTACTCAATCTTCTGTAGGGAACCTGCTTTAGCAGGGGGTTGGGCTTGGTGATCTCCAGAGGTCCCTTTCAGCCCCTATACCTACAGCTGTAGCTCAAGAACATAGCTGCGTGCATTAGCACAGAGCAAACAAATATCAGTTGCATGTGTACAGCACATGCAACACGCATTTCCCAAACAATTTTGGGCACAGGCACCTTCCTGCTCCTGTACAGCCCACGCTTCTCTCTGTTTGCTTCAATAAATTCAACACACGTGATGAAAACGACTTACACGCATGCAGCAACGCTGTCCTTAAAGAGAAAATCTGTAGAATGAGCCATCCTCAGGCATGCAGCCCGTGGAGCTGTGCAGGTGGGGACACACATAGCTGCATGGAGACATCTGTGATTGTCCCCTGTGTGTCAACCCTGTCCCCACGTGGGGGCTGGAGGTTGAGATCTGCACGAAGGCGCTGCCAGGGCTCCTATCCAACAGAAGGAGTGTGAGTGTTCTGGCACAGTTAGCAGTTTAGGATGCCTTTTTTTAATTAGGAAAATAACAACTTTGCTGACTTTTCTATTCTGGTCTTGTTCTGCTCTCGTTAACTGCTCTTGTTGTATCAAGCAGCAGCCCAGCCCAGGCTCAAGCCCTAATGACTGCTGATGGGAAGCATTTTGTTTCGTAACAGTGGTCTCAGCCAGCAGAGCACATGAGAACATTTTTTCACGAACATGAAAGATGCTATTTTAGAAACTGTTCTCCCCCATGTTTATGGTGCTCAGAGATGCGCCAGCTCAAACACTTTGCAGCCACGTGCACCATTTAACCCATTGGGGCCAGGCAACGGGGTGTGCAGAGTTCCCGTGTGCCAGATGTGTGGTGGAGTGGCCGTGCCCCATGTAGGTTGGATTCCTGCTGCTTATTCATTTACAGCTTAACAGCCTTTCCTCCTCTTCTGGCATCCTTCGTCCTCCACGGGAAGGTCCTTCTCTCTCCTGATGAGCAGACCACACGCTCATTGCCTTGTCCACCTTGTCTCCTTTGGGGTTACAAAGCCCCATTCAGCATTGTGGTTTCACATCTTCAGATCTCCCCAGAAAGGCCAGCAGGTCAGCATCAACACAAGGCTCCAGGTAGGTCTAAAAGCTCCCATGCAGCTCTGGGGATGCCACAAAGCCAACAGCACTAAGGCAGGAGGAGGGTTCCAGCAAAAGCTCCACTGAGATCACTCTCCACCATGTCCAACAAAAATACACCCTCCCCTGTCACAGAGCTAAGTGGAGTCACCCAGAGTTATGATTTCCTTTCAGCAGATATTTCATCTTCAGGCTGTCACTTTCGCTCAGACCATGATTAAAACAATAAACCCCAGAGAAGCCACCCTGCTCCCCGTCAACAGCTGCTTCTCCTCGCTGCGAGCCATTCATCACCAAGAGGAGAGAGGGGAAATTAAAGACAGATTATTATTATCTATAATTTGAGGCTGCCACGCTGGGTGAGTGAGCTCTCCTTGACGAAGCCCGAGGTGGACATCTTGATGTGAGGGATGTGCCACATGCCACGCACCTTCAGCAAGTCATCACCCTGGATGGATTACTACTGCTTACCTCTGAAATCCTTCTTGGCCATTTGTGTTAGATCCAAAACCTCATCTTGACAAACAAAACACCCAGTAAGTGCACCACCTTGACTACCAATGTGGTTCTTGACATCCTAGCCCAACCCACTCTTCATCATCTCTGCCATGTCTCAGCTGGGATGGCAGCATGGGACCTTCATGGCCCTAAACAAACTGGGTGATGAGGATGAAGCAGGACCCTGGTTGTCCTCTGTGCCTGCAATCACAGAATCATAAAGATTGGAAAAGACCACTAAGATCATCAGGTCCAACCATCCACTTGCCAGCAATATAGCCCACTGACCATGTCCCTCAGCATCACATCCCCATGGTTCCTGAACACCTCCAGGGACAGTGATACCACCACCACCACCCTGGGCAGCGTGTGCCAATCCACCACCGCTCTTTTTGAGAAGAGATGTATTCTAATATCCAACCTGAACCTCCCCTGGCACAACTTAAAGCCATCCTCGTCCTATTGCTATTACCTGGGAAAAAAAGTCAAACCCCACCTCACCACAAAACGTCCATGTGCCATTATGTAGACATGAAGAACCATCCAGCCAGGCTGACTGCAGGGCTCGTGAAGGAGATACCTAGAACGGCCTGCTTGAGAGATGCTGAAGAAAACAGCCTTCACCCTGCCAAGCTCTGGACACAAAACATCCTGCTCAGATGTCTCACTTGAGCCATGGTGACGTGTGGCTGTGGCAGACACATAGCAGCTTTCCTGGGAGTTTATTTTTCAAAGGCTCAGTGTGTTCCATTTCAGTACGGCTGGAAAATCTATTGTGTCAGTGCCCCGGCCATGCCTGTGCATATTTGCATTTTCATTACAGTATTTTTAGAGATTTCCACTCCTCGGCCTGATTTGGGAAGAAGTCAAAAATGTAAAATCTTGGACGCTACCACAGGAAAAGAAACTCAATTTTTCAGTCAGCGTTAGATACAGCCCTCAGACGTGGTGATGGATGTGCTGCCAGCCTGGAGAGCTGCACTCACCCCACAGATAAGGGCCTGATGTGTCCCAGGAGGACTCTGTCCCCCAGGGAGCTGCTCCCAGCCCATCCTATCCAAAAGCCACCCCAAAGCCCAGCAGTGCTAAGGAGCCACACCAGCAACATGGTTTGACTGCCTGTGCACTGAGAACTCGCCTACTTCTAATCTGGTTGCATTTTGGGCAGATAGAACCAGCCTTTCTGTCCACCTCCATTGCACATGGTGCACGCTGGGGTGTCCCAAGATGCATTTATAAGCGTGGCTGATGTTAGCACACCGCATTGTCAAGGACAGCTGGACCCAGCCCTTCACCAAAGCCACCTCTGGGCTGGACACCAGCAACAGTGAGACAACATCTGGCACTGCTTGGACAAGCACAGGGAGGAAGTAAAGCAAAACTGTGCCCACAGCCAACAGACCCCAGAAGTACAAAAGAGGACAAGGACACACCATAAGGGCCTTGTCAGTCCCCGAAAGTAGTTGGGCTTCCATCCCCTCCTCAGACACTTTTAAAATAAAACTTGGCAGCTGTTAAATGGCCTTGGGTGCATGCTGCTCTCCTGAACCATTGCTGGTGGGAAGCATGGAAGGTCAAACCCCACAGAAGAAGCCAGGATGCCCTCACTCTCCCTCAGAAAGAGAGGAGAATTTACTTGTGAAAAGTAAAAAATCCAGAATTTACTTGTGAAAAAGCTCTGGATTTCTTCTCTTTCTCCACATTCCTGCAGCAACAGATGTAGGGCTGAGAAAACCTCCTGGACCAACACCTGCAGCCAGAAACCTATTGGGCACATTTATTGAGCGAGTTCCTGTGAGAGCCAAGCTCTACAGTCACACAGCTTTCCTCCATCAGGTTGATGTTTCAAGCATTTCCCACACACCCACTAGCACTGAGTAAAGCAACAGCCTAGATTCTCACTAAAGGGTACCTCAGTCCATTGGCCTCACCTCTAGCCAAGCAAAGTCATATCAGATGAAGGTCAGCCCAACACCTCTGTGAAGAGGCCAAGAGGGATGGATGTACTGGAATCCCAACGAGAGGTCGTGTTGAGCAGTGTTGCTGGGCGACATCACCTCAGCTCTGCTGGCATTCCTCCCCAAAGCAGGATCCCACATCTTGCTGAGGAGCTCAAACAACTCCAGCCCTGTGGTTGGCTTGGAAGCTACACCATTTGCAACTCTACATGCAAGGGGCTGATGTTAGCATTTCAGTGTCAGAGGAGCAGGTTAGCTCAAGGCAGGTAACTGCAGAGGTTCAGCAGGTGCCCTCCTTCCCTTAGTGGGTTCCCAGACATCAATTGCTCCAAACTTTCAGCCCAGTTACCCTAATTCAGTGGTCAGGAGCCCAGCAGGAAAGCAGCTAATACACACTCAGGAATCCCCCCAACAACAGCTGCTGTATCCCTGAAACACAGCTCACCAACTCCAACCAAGCTTGATGCCTTCCTTCACAAAGAAAAAAGCTCAACCCTAGCACTTGCCCACTCCTATTTTATCAGCTGACTGCACTAATTAGCCCTCATTAGCCTCTGTGCCCCTCCTTTGTTTGGCAGCGAAGCCTTTTCCCTATTGAGCTGATCCCATTTTGTCCCCACCCAGGCAGTGAGACCAAGCACTTATCCTCTTGTGGTTTCCTCACCTCCCACCCCTCCTTGCCAGCCCCCCAGCCCACTCATAACAATGTCCAAGCCTTAGCCTCACCACACTCAGGGATCTTCCCATTGCTAGCCCAGGCTGTAGGACCTCAGGGCAGCAACATCACACGTGGGGCAGCTGATGGGGACTGGGGAGCTTTTCCCCCACCTTTTATTGAAAATCATTTCTATTCTAGTGCAAACACTGTACATGTTACATCACAAACCCAGAGATAATTTACAGGATACGCTTCCATCTGGGACTCCCTCCCATGGCATCACGTGTCGAACCCCCCCAAACTCATCCATCATCTGTGCCATGATTGCAAATCCCATTCAGAGAATCAGTGCCTGCTCCTGTGTCGGGAAGGGGGGAAGGCTGAGAAATCAGTGCTTGTACAGAGCAGGCAAGTGTGACTCAAGATCATTTTTTCCCCTGAACTATACTCAAATGTGGCAATAATGGGGGTAACCGTGGCAGCGTCCTTGGACCTGCAACTGAATGCCTCCTAAAACCCTACAGCACTCCATGCCTTCAGGACAAGGCTCTGAATTTGCAGATCTATTTACACAGTTCAGTAAAACACAGATTAAATGTACACCGTGGTAACATTTGGCTTGACAGATGACACTGCATGTTGGCTGAGGCCATCGGCGATTGAGCACAAACAAAACCTGCCCATCGATCCAGCTGCACTCGTTTAGCAGATATATGTGAACAAAGCACTACTGATATTACGTGAACCCTTTTGTGTAAACATCCTAGCATGGGCCTCGAGATGTGTTTCTCTGTCCAGGAATGAGTAACAGTGGTGGGTTGCAGCAGAGGGCAGAGAGGCAAGGAGGGTGTGAGTCAGGCACTGGGCAGCCAGCTGAGGAGCAGCACGTCGCACCGTCCCTTTACCTTCTGATCACGCAGGACACAGTTTTCAATCATAGCTCTGTTTGTGTAGGCACAGGAACCAAGAGTGAGTTTCTAAATGAAGGCTGAGATTTCCAATAGGATAACCTGGCCCCAGGAGCTGGAACTGCATACTTGTGATAGAAATAGTTTGGTTTAGAAATGCTAGCTCCTCTGCACTACAGAAGGAAAGGCCAAAAAAAAGAAAAAAAAAAGGGGGGGATCGAAACAGAACATTAGGGATTTCTTAAAATCCCTGTTCAGTCTTGCTTTCTTTGCTTTGTGTTCTGTTCTGTACAGCTTTAAGTCCTGATTACAAGTGGATTTCTTCTTTTGTCAAAAATATCTACACAGGAAGAAAAAAAGTCCACAAGCAATCACACATGCAATCACCAGCACAACTGACACCAGTTTGGATTTAGGGCTTTGTTTCCAGCGCAGCTCAAATACCTTGTCTGGACTTCCATTCATACTCTGCCAGTTTAAATTTCACCTTCACTTCAAAGAGATTTATTTCTCATTTCCTGCAACGTGCTATTTTAGACTACCAAACCCCTGTGTCAGACATCTGCACATGCCCAAAGAAGCAAACCAAGATGGAGACCTCAGACCTAAGGAGTACCCCTCATGCCCGAGCTTCATTCTCTTCCCCACATCCCTGTGTGGACCACAGATAAGCTCTGCTGAATTCAGTAGGGCAACCCCAGGGTTGGCATGCAACATGTCTCTTGGAGAAGCACTATTTGCCATAAGTAAGCCCCTTCCTCACCCAAGGTTTCCAAGAGGCAGGCACAACAAGCAACACAAAAGATCCTAAGATCTTTGCTTGCATGGAAGACAACCCTTTTGGGTTGCATCTCCTCTGCTTTTCAAGGAGAGAAGGAAATAAGGTCCTAATTGGCTCTTCAGAGGAGAGAGGGCAGATGGGAAGAGTAAAGGAGAGTGGCGAAGGCTACAGGGCAGGTGGTAATGATAGGTCTGTGTGTTCTCCCTGCTGAGACATTACCCATCCTCTGAGGGATTGGTGGAAACTTTGCACCAGGATGTCCTTGTGCATTCCCAGTCACACGAACCTACCTAGTCAGACAGATGATAAGATCCTCATCTTATTCTATCAGGATGCAAATGCCCAAGAGAAAAATCTGCATAGAAATGTGGCTTCCCTCCAGCCCCACTGCTGTGGGGTTTCCCATGGGAAGAGGAGAGCCACTGTGAGTACTGCAGGAGGCTGTGGGGAAGGGCTCTGACAAGGGTGAGAGAGGTTGTGACTGGAATCTCAACGCACGGCTCCAGGAACCTGGATGCAGCACAAACATCCCAAGCATTTTCAATGGATTTTATTTCGTTTAATAAAAAACACCAACCAAGCTTGCATGTATATCTTATATATATAAATATATACAGTATATATAAAACAAATGCATCTGGACAACGCCTCTCCCTGTGGCACAAGCCGTAAGGCACGGAAAGGAGTGTCCTAACAGTCCTATTCTTGGCACTACAGAGCAAACCCTTCTCCATCCTCCCCCCACTCACAAACACACATTGGCTTTTCTCTCTTCTTTGGCTTTTTGAGGCGCCGACAACATGTGTGAAGCCCACAGAGATCTTCCTTGTGTCGTGGTCCAGGCAACCCGGCAAGGATGCTCCCAGCCCATCGCGCCAATGGGCTTCTTGCAGTCAACATCAACGGCATTGCCTCTGTGGAACAAGGGATGTGGGAGGGGACGGAAGGTCAGGTGGATACAACGGAAAGCAGTGACCAAACAATTTCTTCTTCTAGGGTGAGCTGGGGTAGGGGAGCAAGCTTTGTGCCTCATCGCGGTGTTGGGTGGGAGGCGGCCGCAGGCTGAGATCAGCGAAGGTCTCTTTTTGCAGTCCCATACAAAAATGGAAAACAACAAGGGTGAGACTGTCCTTAACTGAAGAAGCTCGTAGTATATTGAGCAGAAGCAATAAACCTGACAATAACAAGAAAAAAAATGGTGGCATTATCCCAAAAGGAAGGAGGAACCTTGTCACTCGAGCGGTTCAGTTTGCTCCCGCTTTGGTCCCAATGTTCAGTTCTGGGTTGGGGTTGGCTTTTTTTTTTTTTTCTTTTTTTCTTTTTTTTAATATTTTTTAATACATATATATATTTTATTTCAGCACAGAAGTTGCGAAGCAGGACGGGTGCTGTCGTATTTTCTCCTTCTGCGAAGCAGCTGCCTCCAGTCATTAATTGACTGTGGGCACTTGATTCCTCTGTAAACTATATTCTTTTGCCTTCAGTCTCAGGTTGGCAATACTGTTGGCCATATTCATGCCCTGCGCTGGGCTGGCGTTGGTACACGTGGTGGAGTAGGTGGCCATGGCACTGCAGGGTGGGGAGAAAGAGAGAAACATTGGGTCACAGCAAGGTCCCTGCACTCTGGCACAATTCTGCACTACATAGGTTAAACCCTGGGGTTTCCATCCCTGTGGGATGCGATTCTTACATGAGCATGGGATTGTTACAGCCCTTCATTGAACACCCTTGGAAATCTCTGTGCTGCAGCCCACTTGCTGAGGGGCAGCCAACACTAGAGCTGTTCAAGGCAAGAGGAAATTTTCCACTTCCTATTCACTAACCCAAGAGGTTTGCAATGAGGTCAGGGTGCCCGGCCTGCCAACTAGACCATTGTCCTTAAAACTATTCCCACTGGAAGCAATGTCCTTTTGATGAGACCAAGTTTTGTTTTTACTGCTTGAGAAAACACGTCACTTCTGAAACACATGTTACTTCAAAGAAGCACTCCGGGAAAAACCCATTTCAACAGTTGTGATGCCTGTAGGTTGCAGAATCTTGGAAGGCAAAATTCCACATTTTTTTCCCCTCAAAACTTCAGCTGATCCTATAGAACATGCCTTAAAGGCTGAGAGGAAAAAAAAAAAACAAAAACACATTTTTGCTGCTTTCAAATCACGTCTTTGTTCGTGAAAAACAGTACTTTTGGCAGCAGAGGCTGAACAAAGATGTCAGAGTCCTTTCTTATCCTACAAAAAATTTGCAAGTCTGCTTTCCAGACCACTAGAAAACTTGTTTAACTCATGCGTCCCAGGCTTCTGCAGAAAGAACCCATCCCAAAAGCCACCAAACTATCTGATGTGGTGCTTTTCTTTATGGGGGTCCACAGATAAACACCGAGTGAACCAGAGATGTCAATTTAATATGGTCAGTGCATTTAGGAGGAAAGTCCAAATGATGTTGTGTTGGTGGTGCTCGCCTCCCAAATCACCTTCCTGAGTAGCTCATGTCTGATGTTCTGGGAAATACTCTCCTCTACCCATAGAACCATGGAATCATAGAATCTTGAAGGTTGGAAAAGTCCTCTGAGAAAATTTAGACTAACCATCAACCCATCCCATCGTGCCCATGGACCACGTCCCTCAGTGCCACATCTCCATGGTTCTGACCCCCACACCTCCTTTCCTTCCAGCACTGACTTCCATGACTGGAAGAGTTTTTGCAATAGCAAAGCTTCCCAGAGGGCTGCAGGGTTTGCTGCATACACAGATCCAAGCCGTGGCTGCACGCTCATCCCAATGCACTGGCACTGCCTCAGACACCATGGGGCAGATCTCCCAGCAGTTTAAACTCAATTCAGCACTGTCTGAATTCTCCGGCTGCCAGGAGATCCAGACCAGTGCTATTGGAAGGTCCCACCTTAGGTGATATTTCTCATTTTATAAGCAGGGAAAAGAAGAACTTCAGGGAGGAACGCTGTATCTGCATGGAAACAGAACAGCTCACACCCGTGGAAATGCATGCTAAGGGCCATGGATATACAACTGCTTACAACCTTTGAATAGCACAAAACCTCTCACAGGAGAGAAAACACTCAGGACACTTCCAGAGCTTCTAACATAGAGGTAAGACACTGAAATACACGTATCAAAGCACACCTTTTCTTCCTATATTCCTCCAGAACAACCCAAGAAATTTCAGCCCCTCCAGCAATCCCAAGGGCAGGAGCTGTGGGGGGAGCTGCAGAGCCCCCACATACCCCTGGGGCTCAGAGATGCTCCAGTTCTTCCATGAACTTCCATCAGCTCCTTCCCCATGTCCCCTGGACTGCTGACCACCCTCTGCCCTGTACTGCAGCAGCAGTAAGAGGAGACCTATGCTGCTTGGAGCTTCCTAAGGTGTATGGAGAGCTGGTGGGCACAGAGCAGCCTTTCCCACAGGTACATCTTCCCTGTGGTTTAGTGCTGGAAGAAATGAGGAGAGGCTGAAGGATGCTCCAGCTTAGATAAAACAGGAATTTTCAGCCTCGGGAGAAAAACGTCCCCATTCTTTTGCTGACATTCATAAATTTGGCTGTATTTATGACTACTCCACTATCTCCCTTATTGAGACTCAGGTTTCCTCCTCTCCTCCCTCTCCCACAAGATTATTATTATTTTTTTTGGCATCCAAAAACCATATATAACTGCTGCCCAAGTCCTGCCTACAACTCCGAGGAGCCTCCTGCTCCCCAAAGGCCTGGGGGAAATTGCTGCTGGCCCATGAAAACCCTGCCAAAGCAAAAATTCACAGAAACACTCTCCTTTAGTAAGTTACTCCATTAGGAGCAGCACACGCAAAGGCTTCTCTTAACACTGCTCTGCTTTGAGCAGTTGTTCTAGAGACTCTCCAAGGTCTAAAGGTTGAAATCACCCTACAGTCCCCTCATTGCTCAGTCCAGATGCAGAAGCCAGGCTTTGTCCTCTCCTCAGCTGCCTACTTTCATGAAACACGGAGGAACATCATGTTTCTGAGTCCTAAAATCCTCCTTTCAAATATGGTTTTCAATGGACCACGGAGTCAAAGGAGTGGGAAGTGCAGGCTGACAGCGCAACTGCTAGTCTTGTTTTCTTAGGACCGTACGCTAAAATATGTCTAACCAAAACATTTCAGCTTCAAAAAATAATAGTATCTACTTGGCTATCTCTGCAACGCAGATCTGCAAATAGCTTTGGTTGACCTGTAGCAGAATGTATTTGGAGAATAAACACACTGATTGAAAACTTGCCCCAGATCTAACAGTAAAAACAGCACCGGCCACGCAGCTCTCAGTCCTATCTTGGAGCAGCTGTGAATCAGAGGCTGCTGGGGCAGCCCGAGGAGGTGGGGAGGGGGCAGAGGGCCATGCAAACACTCTGCACGGCTGTTTTTTCACCAAACGTCCAATATTTTAATAACCCTACCGAGTTCAAAGCCTTTATGAGGCTCTGACAACCTGGCCCAGGTGCCCATTAAAATGAATATGACTTAAGTGACGCCCGGCAGAATTAGAAAGCGGGGGAGCAGAAAGTGTCTAAAGGGTCATGACCACCTCATGCTGGGGAAACCAATTGCTCTGTTCCTCTGCCAACACCTCCCACCCCACTGCAGGGGCAGTGGGAGAAGACAGCCTGTCCTGGTTTGGTGTATTAGTGGGAATGGCCGCAAGCTGCAAATGCCTTTGGCTGAAATGCTTTGGCTATAAACAAGAGGAAGAAGTCAAGACATTGGGAAAGTGTCTTCTCATCATGGAGAGGCATTGCCAGGTCTGGATCTCACCCTAGGGGGAAAAAAATCTTCCCAAGACTCTCCCTTCTCCCTTGTTCTACTCGCTTGCACGCCCCTGATGTGCTGGGTTTCCCCTTGCCCAGAGCAGCCCCGGACAGCCCTTCCCAGTGTGCCCCTGAAGTTACCTTTGCAGGGTCTTCTCTTAGAAGCCGTTATGAAGCCCCTCGTGTAAACAACATCTTGGGAGGGACGATCTATTTTTAAAAGTGTGAGAGGTAGAAATGAGCCACGAGTGTTCAGCGGAGATCTGGTGCTGTGACCAGAACAGACTTAGTGGGGTGGGGAAGGACTCGTGCTTCTCTCCCCTAAGCTCACCACCCAAACTCCTCCCTAGGATGCAGTGCTTCACAGAGAGAAAGCCTTAACCTCTAACGGAGGATTTGCCAGTCAGTAGTCCTCAGATAAAATCCAGAGAATAAGGGCCATCTCTAAGACCAAACCAGCGGTCATCAGAAGCACCTTTTGCAGTTTCTGCAGTGGATGAACCTAAGACTTGTTCTTCTGGAGCTACTGGGTGGGCAAGGGTGACCCCAGGGCACTGAAACAAAAAACTATCAAGAAGCAAAACGTTTCCAGACCTCACTGTGCAAACAATGTTTGGGGTACACAAAGAAGGTCAAGGCGGCTAAGGAAGAAAGGACCTGGGTTCGGTGTAACTCCTACAAGCCTGTGGGAAGCTGGCTGTGACAAAGCCAGGTGAACAGGAAGAAATTCAGCCAAGGGCTACAAGGACTTGACCAACAATGAGGTCACTATGCCAAAAAAACACCCACCAACCTCATTTTTACTTTCCTGCAAGTCAGTTGGCTCCCCACAAACCAACATATCCAGTGGATCTTGCATCCACAGTCAGTTCCCACCAGGTTGTGGAGAGGACAGAAGAGAGCAGGGAGACCTGTGATGTGTGTGGACATCCCAGTTCCATTGAGCAGATCAGGGCTGACACATCTGCATTTCTTTACCACCACTCCTTAAGCAATGCTGGCCATGGGAAATGGACGTTGAACCCCACTCTGCCACCCAAAAATACCAGGTCCTGACTGCAGGCAAACCACAGTACAGCAGTACAGCTCGTTCACACACGTGCTTGTGCTCTAGCAACTAGAGAGCAACCACTCCATGCTGACAACTGTGAGGAGGGTTGAGAGCAATACGCCTAGGGTGAGTTCCCAACTACTTACTGCCATAGGACAGCCACAGAAATCCTTCTCCTGGTCACTGCATGGTGACCAAGTCTCCCTAAGTGCTCTGCCATAACTTCTCCTAGCTGTGTGCCCTGTGGAAACATTTCCTCCTTGCTTCAAATTAGATGCACAAGAGAAGTGAGTGTTACCCCTTCTGTGTCTATGTACTCCTACCTGATCCTCTTTCAATACTTCCTGAACTGCAGAGAATGTGCAACCTCCTTTGGAAGCAGCTCTAGGGAGCCACACTGATGGTCTACCAAGCCCATCCTGCAAGCCTGGCAGTGAGATGGAGCAGGATGGAAACACTTATGGAAAACCAATGGGATGGTGAAACTGCTGTACCTCCAGCTGCCCCATGTGAGCATAAACAGCCCGTTAGAGCTATTGAAAACAAGTGCACCTAAGGGCCATGTTCAGGCTGCTCTGAATCATGCCAGCAGCTGGTCAGCCCCGGAGGGGTTACTGACTCACCTGTAAGGCGAGGCGGTACCCCAGGAGAGATAGTCGGTGGGTCTTGGAGCTGGGCGAGGTACTATAGGCTGCTCCACGGCGGTCACGTCCCCTGAGTAGGATTTGAGCAGAGAAGCATTCTTGCTAGCCAGCATGGCCCTCTCATTCCGGCGAAACTTGGCTCTCCGGTTCTGGAACCACACCTGGGATGGGAAGCACACAGACCAACCAACCATCACAACCAGCACTGCTGCGGTGCTCACTCCTTCACCCACACCAACCCAGCCCTGCTGGGCAAGATGGGACTCTGCAAAAGCAAGTTCTCTATCACTGGAAACTCTAATGACAAGACAATCTGTACGTCCGCTCTGGTAGAGCTCTTGTGTAATGAATTGACTCAGAGTGGTCCCTGTTCTGTGCTGTACAACCCATCATGTTCCCCAATGCACTTCCACCTTCAGGAACTGCAGGCTTGCAAGCTAAATGCTGAGCAGCTCAAATTACCATCAGCAACCTGAGCACAGGACATCCAGCATCCTAACCTTCAAAAGGCTCTATGAATACATCTGTATGAGTGGGTGGCGAGCACGGAGGCAGATCAGGCCTGGCAGTCTTCCTCAAGACATGGCATCCTTGGGACTGCCATATGGGATGACCCAAGAGTTTGGTGACCCTACTGTCCCATGTGGACTTCAGTGATACCTACTGCCATACTGAATGGCCTGACGATGCCACCTAGGTGAGATATGCCTATACGCAGGCTGTGAGAATTACCTGAACTCTGGCTTCAGTGAGGTTGACTCTGCGTGCAAGGTCTTCCCGTACAAAAGCATCAGGGTAGTGTGTCCTCTCAAAGACCCTCTCTAGTGCCTGGAGCTGGCTGCTGTTGAAGGTAGTCCTGTTCCTTCTCTGCTTTCTTTTCTTCTTCTCTTCTGAATTCAGCTGATCATCTAGAAGAGACAATTGGAGATATGAAAGGCTAGAAGTTTCAGAGTCCATAGCAATGTTGTGATGTGAATGTTAAGAAGTACCAGGGTTGACAAAAGTTCCAGTATGCCACCATCCTCACTGTTCTGCCATCTCCAAAATGTCCTTTGATTTGCCAGCTAGGCTTGCTCAGAGGTTGCCCTTGCGGGTCAGCTGCTTCAGGAAAGTTTGACATCATTTCCTGTCTACTTTGCAGAAAGATTCTCCTCCTCCACTCCCTTGCCCTCATCTGACTTGTACGCATCTCTCACATATGCACAGACTTCACATGCTGGTCTTTACCCCAGCTTCCCTGACAGCACTCCTTGCAGAAGACGTTTCTCGTAAATGGAGAACCTACACATGCCCACAGACCCAGTTCACCTCCCTACCCCATTCTGACAACACCAGAGACTTTTCTGAGTATGAAAAATCACAAACTGCTCCTCGCTGGGCTTCTAATTTCCAAGGATTGCCCTTAGAGAAATGAAATAGATCCCTCAGGGGTAAGTACGAATCCCATGCCTGCTCTTACTGGGACACAGCATACTCATCTCTATGTAAGGAAAAGTAAGGAGCCAGCTACTCTTCTGGTACTGACGATAGTCAAGGCAGTGCCACTCTCTGTAAGCCACTCTGTTTGGCTTAAACAAGAGCTGCACTTTTCCTGCACCCAGATAAGAGACACCAGTTTGAGCAGAGTTGGGGAGATGTTAACAAAGAGGTGTCAGGGCTAAACAAGAAACAAGCACAAAAGCCGGTTTTACTTGTATGCTCATAGGCCTTTGCCTTGCACTTGTCCATCTTTAAGTGCCCCAGTCCCCACATTTCAAGACTTAACATGTGATGGGTCCCACCAAAACCAGCACGGCTTTCCATGCTGCCAAGCACAGTGCGTGGGCAGTGGTGGAGAGGTCCTGTTATCTCATGTAGAAGAACAGTAGCTAAATCTGGGAGGACCACAGCCAATATATGTATGAACCCGTTAAAATACATCAATTATTGTATCTACAAGACACACAGTGAATTACACTTGATGTTAATTAATATGCACCTGGGTCCAGACGGCAGTACCACCACTCAGCGTCCAAGGGCTTAAATCATGCTATGCGGTTGCAGAATAACCCCCCGAACGTCATTCCTTTTGCCATACAGAAATGTGACAGCTCCCCTCATCTTCCCATTCTCAAGAGGGTAGGTAAGGCAGAGAGAGATGCTGACAAGGAAATTAAAGTCCACAGCTATTGTCCTCACCACCTGTTTGTGCTGCTTTTCACAGCCCATCTGGTTACAGTTACCGCACCTGAATGCCTTTGGAACAGCGCCTATCCATTTGGGAACAAAAGGACATTCCTCTTAAATTAAAGGAGCTTTTTCAAATTCCTGCAGGTTTACAGCCCTTCCATCCCCTCTCCAGCAGCCCGACAATCCCCATCAGGCTCCTCTCTAGCCTGGGGATTCCTGGGTGCAGAAATACACCCACAGCTCTCTAGTATCTAAGAGGAAATGTTTGGAGATGAGCCAGGAGGGGACTTGCAATGGGATGTGCAAAGAAAATAAATACACGTAGGAATCCTGAGAAAGCTCCAAAGAGACCTCATTGCAGCCTTCCAGAACTCAGAGGGAGCTTACAAGCAGGAGGGGGACTGACTTTACACGGTCTGACAGTGGACAAGGGGAA
The DNA here is from genome assembly GCA_028571105.1 of Tragopan temminckii. NCBI lineage: Eukaryota > Metazoa > Chordata > Aves > Galliformes > Phasianidae > Tragopan > Tragopan temminckii. The sequence goes on from JAOWBP010088003.1 coordinate 15,938, forward strand.
TGGCTTTAAACTAAAAGAGAGGAGATTTAGACTAGATGTTGGAGAAATGTTTCATACAGAGGGCAGTGAGGCACTGGCACTGCTGTCCAGAGCTGTGGGGGCCCAACACCATGGATGGGTCCTGGGCAGCTTGAGCTGGTGAGCAGCCAGCCCATAGTGGGGAGTGGGGGGGGGGGCCTAGGGGGACTTTGAGGTCCCTTCTGACCAAAGGCATTCTATGTTTCTATGATTCTATGCAGTTCGTCACATCTCAAGATGTGGAAAGAGAAACTGGGAAGCAGAGGGATGAAGTCAAACTGGTGCTCGTGCAGAGCGTCGTGCATATTTCCACTTGCAGGGTCTGCCCACAGCAGGGAAACGGAAGCCCTGCAACTTCCATCCCAGAGTGCTCATCCAAAGAGGCTCCACAGGTGAGCACTGGTGCAGCTGTGCACCATGCAACCCAGCAAACAGAGAACCAGCCTTGGGGCACCATCACCCCTTCAAATGGCACAAATGCTGCAAGATCAGCTGCTATCAAGGTCAGTGTCAACATGGACATTGTTCTTCCGCCCGAGCTCTCCATTCAATTCTCCTTTTGGATCTAAGCCCTGTGTATGCAGATCAGATGAACAAATCACTGAAAGCCTTGGGAGCTTCCTGGGAGCCCGCCAAGCTTTTCAAGATCCTCTCCAGCCCAAAAGACACCCAGTGGAAGGCTTTCGGGGCTGCCTGGCCATTGCTCAGATCCTGTGTGACGCTTCCATACGAGGAAACGTGAGCACAACGCCCTGAGGGACAAGAAGTAAGCAAGCCAAAGGCTGTACAAGGCTGGGGAACAAGAACCCCTCCTGCCAAGCACGTTAACACCATTTGCCTGGTTTCCTCCCGGAGCAAAGCGAGACAGTGGTGATTCACAGCTCACCTCCTAACCGCTGGGCTGAGCGGCGGAAGGATGCCGGCATTACCACAGTGACTCAGGGCCAGGTCACCTCCAGCCCTGGCTGGCACCAGGCAGGGACGTGAGTCACTGTCCCGGCACCGAGCGGCAGAGCTCAGCCTGCACTGTGGGCTGCAGCTTTGAGGTCTTTGCTGCACATCTGGAACAGCGCAACACAGCTGGATCCAAGCGACGTGGGCAGGAGGAAAAAAACTACAGAACAGCCTTGTGAGCCCAGAGCTGGGCTGACAATCAGCCCTGCTGCAACTCCTTGTCGCGTTGATACACCATAGAACAACCAAAAACTGCTAATGAGGGAATACAGGCACTAAACGCCACGTGTCTGCAAATGTCACCTTGCCCACAGCACTTAAGGCAGCCTTTGACATGTAGACAGAGTATTTTTATTTTTTTTTTACACCAGTTGCAGAAACATAGAATTGCTCAGGTTGGAAAAGACCTTCAAGTATTGCTTTTCCTTATCAGGAAGGAGCCCTGACAAATGGTACCCCTAAATTATGTTGACAGCACCAATGCCTGGAGTCAGCAGAAACAGAGAGAAGAGGAAACAAGCTCTAAAGCTCTTGAGATGGGTCAGGAGCCTTTCATCAACATTCTTTTAATCAGAAATATTACGAACAGCGTTCTTCAAAGCCCTGCTTCTCGCAAGTGAGGCCCCTGGGGAGACGGAGATGCACGTTCCTCTGCTCCGGAACTGGTGCTGGATATTCTGAGAAGTTCATTTCCAAATCCCAATGTTTCATGCTGCACTGGGGGCATTTTGTTTCCTGTTTCCATATACGTGTTTTTCCTGTACGAGCACTACATTCACGCACTACTTGCAAATCGAAATGCACTTCTAAGATGCTTCAGAGCACTTCTAACTGCTCCCAAATAACACAGTGTCCTATCCTTTCCTCCTCGCTCATCACATCTCCCCATGCAACGGGGCAGAGCCGCTGTCTTCATGTCAGGGACAGTCACCGGAGTATCATCAGATGGGTCTGTTGGGACGTCACATTGAAAATATAACGAACTATAAACCAAACCAGAGCTCCGAACTGAATGCCTACATGTAAGTTACAAGAGCAGTATTTTTTCCAACAGTACGTGCAACCGCAACAAATTTTGGATTTCCAGTTTGTAGGAATGCCTGTACATACTTGCTTTCATTCCAGGTCGGAATAAAAACAAATTTCCAGATGGGGTTTACATTGTGTGGGCAGTTTTGAAAAGTTTTGACCGGTTCTATGAAGTCTTGAAGCAGAGGTTAGAGAGCATGTATCGGATCTGAACTGAAAGTCAACAATTGGGTCTCATTAAACAAGAGACTGAGACGTCCAGCCGCAAATCACTTACAGTAAAGCAGGGCAGATTTGTCACATCGGTTATATAAACTGTAAACTGAGGAAGGATTCCAGGAAAAAAAAAGGAATCACGCTGTAATCACAGCCTGAAAAACAAGAAGTTACCACCAGAGTTGGAATATGGATTAAAGAAAACCAAAACAAATCTATTTCACGGGAGAAAACAAATCTAGAAACTAAAAACCCAGCAACTGATAACTCTTCTAAGGTCAAAAAAAATCCCACAAGCCAAAAAAAAAAAAGAAGGTTTTACTTGGAGTAGTAGGGAAGAAAGAAAAATAGAGAACAGAAGGGAGAGGAAAAATCTTTTGCTTGGGATTGAAGTTGAATTTTAAGACCTTTGCAGGCGCGCTTTGCAATTTCATCTGCTCTGCTTTGCTTTCGGTTCCTTACACGCATCCAAAATACTGTCATTCCTAGCGTACAGTAATCAACACAGGAAAAAGAAGGGAAAATAAAGCTAGAAAAGCTTAATCAAAGCTAATTCTTCTTTTGTAGCTCCAGTGTCCCAGTAGGCGTCTACGGGACGGTGACACAGGTGTGAGATGCATCACCCTTACACAAGACTTCAAATTATTTCAGTTACACAAAAAATCACAGTATGTGAAGCTGTCTTGTTTGGATCACCAGGAACACAGGAATGAAAAGAGGAAAAAAAAAAAAGAAAATAGAAAGAAACAGATGCTGCATTTTAAAAAACGTCTTCGGGTTTGATTATCTCATGAACTAGTCAAGTTCACCTCCTTCACAAGAAAAAAAATGACTATTTTGTGAACAGGGTGTGGGACTTCAGAAAGGCAATATTGAATTTTTCACATCAAAACTGAGTTTTAATATAAAATAGAAAAGCGTGTGCATTTCCAGCGTTACCCAGGGGACGACAGCAGTTCCTCTCCGAAGTGTCTGCAATGTGGAACTTATCAGGGTAATTTCTAGCTGACCGCATACAAACAATTACATATCATTACAGAGCTGTGAATAGCTCTTGCATGGATTGCGTGCCTCCAGACTCCCAGCTCTGGTTCCAGGCTGGGAACTTGCTGAGGTGTTGCACAGCCCTTCACCAGGGCACTACAAGCCCTATCCCAGCTGGAAGACAGCACTCCT
>JAOWBP010088029.1:0-12748 GCA_028571105.1 Tragopan temminckii
AGGCTGGTTAGTCATCATGATTTCTGCAAAAGGTGGGTCACTGCCTACAAGTATTTAGAGAGTTCTTACCCTGGTGCAAATCTGTCCTAGAAGCTCTGATTTAATGGAGAATATGGTTAGGAGACTGTTTTATGCTATCAAATTAACATGCATTTTTATTAAAAGAATAATTGTTGATTATACAGAATAGTCTTAATAGAAGTGGTACTACCAGGTTATGGCTTTGTCTCATGATTCCTTAATTGAAGCTGTGTTTTAGGCTACTCTATAGCAAAGCCTGAAACTCAAGTCCTGCCCTTATGTCTTGCTTACAAGCACAAGGCTTTCATGGACTGCACAAGGCCTTGGTCTGCAAACAGAAATGTGAAATGTGAAATTATTGTTTAGACTGAAACGTCAGTGGGGACTATAAAGACACCACTTAAACTGGAGGCTTGAATTGAATGTGAATTCACCTTGTCTTCATTTCCATTGAAGCAAGTTTAGCTAATAGTGTTTAGAAGGAATCATAGGATTACAAATAGGCCTTTCTAATCTCAGGCTTGCTACTATTTCAGCAGCGTTTGCTGTATTGTCTGCATTTCTTTCCAGCCTCTGAAAAGGTGAGGGGAGAGAGTGCAAAAACACAAAATACATTTGTAGCTTGAAAAGACTCAATGAAAAACTGTGTTTTTATTGAGTTTTGTTTTTATTTTCTCGGTATCCCATAGCACAGGGACTGGAATTAAAACATGCCCTCAAAACCAGGCATGCTGTTACTGCTAACCAGCTGGGGGAAGGAAAAACAAGCAAACAAAAAATACCAAAAGACCCAAAACTTCAGGCTCTAGACTTTAGTTTAATCGGCTCTTCTGGCCTAAGGATTGTGCATCTTTTTTCAAACTTGTAATGCCCTGTATTTGGCCTATAAAATTACCTCTAATGATTAAGAAATATTTACTATACGGTTTTAAACCATAGATAGTTGCTGATGGCTATGTATTATCTGTCTGTATTTCCTGCTGTGTTACCTTGGTTTCTTGATTTCTTGTTTTTCTTTTCAGTGGCTCTGTCATCTATTTCCAATTACCAGGCTTTATTTTCCCGAGTGTTCAAAGTAAACATCTGGAGGACTGCACCATGTACAGCTGTCTAGGCTTTCCTAATATTTCTTTGGTTTGTATTCAGAGACTACTGTAGCAGCAAATAAGCATGGGATTATTTTGGAAGAGAAAACATCTATTTGCTGATGATTTTTATATATGCAAAGGCATTTAAGATCCTATTTAGTTTGTAAGTTATAACGGCAATTAGTTAGTTCACTAAAGCAAGAAACAGCTGACAAAAGAAATCACAATCTCTGGTTGGTGTTTTTTTTTTTTTTTAAATTAGTTTAAGAAAATCTTATGTAGCAGTTGAGCTGGAAATCTGGGCTACAGCGATAGCTTGTCAGAAAACAAGCTGCTCCATTGCAGCACCCCTATGTGTGTGTGTGCGTGTGTGTGTGTATATATATATATATGTTCACTGCTGTGAATTATTTTCTATAAGGAAGCACTTCAGTTTAACTGTGCTCTGCTGCACGTCTTAAATATTTAAATCTAGCACTGAAAAAGAGATTCGACTTGCATGACAGTGAAGTACTATTTTTGCTTTAACATATTACGCCGTGTAAGGTGAATTCACCTTGTGCATTTGGGAGAGATGCTCTGTAAACCTCTGAGGAATCTCCTTGTCTTCCTTTCAGTTGTTTTCACAGAGTGTTTCTTTGTCTGCAGTAACTCTGGCCGCTTTTCTCTCCTCCTCTGTACCCTTGGTTACCTCTCTGCTGTTCCTTGTCTTAGACTGCGCGCTCCCTGGAGAAGGGGATCCCTAGCTGTGGGAGTTCCTGGCCATTTGTGGCAGTGAGTGACATGATTAGCAGGCATGGTGGTGATGGGTTGATGGTTGAACTAGATGATCTTAATGGTCTTTTTCAGCCTTAATGATTCTGTGATTTTGTGGTTGACTAGAAGGTTGTTAGGGCCTACTGCCATACCGGTAACTCACCATTGGGATCCAAGTCCTACATTTGCTGAAGTTAAAGGCAAATCTCCCCTTGGATTAAGCCAGGCTGGAATTTAATTCCCAGCATCTGAGTAACCTGTTGTTATTTTTGTCTTTAATAGTCTAACATAGTGTAAGAAATGGATTTATCTTGCTGACAGTATAGACTTTGGGGCTCCTTTCTTACCTTGTAGGGGGAGAAGGACAGACTAACAGACCGCAAGAGGATGCTTCTGAAAGTGCTAGCACTGAGAGGAGCTACTGTAGATTGGACAACAAACTTCTGGATGGCTTGATGTTAGGGAAGAGATCCTATCCAAAGTGCGTACAGCTCCATCATTCGGATTAGCATTTGGCTGTATGAGCAAATTTGTGGAGTTTAAGGCTAAAAACACAGTTTGTGTAAGCTGACCTCGTGAGTAAGTGCTGGAATATGAAACTCCTGTTGGCTCTTTACTCAACTCCACAGTTTGTATCTGGCTCACGGGTGTTCTTTGAGAAGGCATCCAGTCTGGATGTGAAGGCATGAAGAGGACTTTAACATTTCCTTAATGTTTAATTTTATTAGTTAATTCCTTCTGTGATTAAAAATGTGTTCCTGACTTCATATTTGGATGTGTTTGGTTTCAAATTCCAGCTAGTGTTTCTGTTTGTGCTTGTTTCTCCTTCAGGAAATAGCCCTAAGGACATGACAATTTCTGCCTGAGGTGATTTTTTTTTTCTTTTTAGTAAAGTTACCTGTCTATTGCCTTTCATCTGCTAACAAAATGAGCTGCTTACCTTCAGTGCAGAGTTTTCATACAACCTTGAGACGATATTGTAATTGTCTGCATTCCCACTAAATTTTCAGTATCTCCAAAAAGAAACAGGCAGTTGGAACTCTAAGTCAATCCAGTATACGTGCAGCTAATACCTTACCTGAGGAGAAGAGCTGTGCTTGTTCTCTGAATCCTTTCTGTAATCTGAGGATTGCATTTGTTCTTTTCTGATGTGGAATCGTATTGAGAATTGCACTGAGTTGCTCATCCTCTTCCATGTTTCAGTTCTTCCCTGAGCTTTTGTAGTTGCCAAAACAACTCATAAAAATATTGAATAGCATCAGACCTGGACATTGCTAATTAGGAACAACTTTTTATTTGAGTTAAAATTTTTCGAGTTTTGTCCTCAATAGAAAATGGTGGCATGTGTTTTATTAAAAAGCATACTTGACCTTGTTTATGTACATTGTAAAAGAGCATAACTCCAGACAGATAACATCTGGATAATTTTCTGGAAATTAGGAAATAAGATTTTGACAGTCAAGTTCTCAAAATTTAAAATTTCCCTTCAAAATAAATTTGAGATACTATATAGATACAGGTTCAGTTTATCGAAAATAGATTGCAGAGAACTTTAAGGTTGCAAAGTGTCTTTTTTTAAAACTCACTGAGTACTTTTACAAACCAAAACCATCAGCAGTATGTTTATCTTTAGTCATATCACTCACAGTATTTCAAGATGCTTTTTGAAGCTAATGGGGAAACAGCTTTTTGGGTACTAAGGTAATACTTGACCAAATCTGCTTTAAGACAGGAGTGTCTGTGTGTCAATATATTTGGATGTCAATCTAAAATACCGAGAAGCAGTTAACTAGGGCTGTCTTTTCTGTGAATGTTGCAGATTAAATTAAGGCAAGACTGAGCTTTCTTAGAAGTAGAGAAGAGGTAATATAGTGGTTAAGTCATCTGCAGGGGATCCAAAAGGTTTGGAATGAAGCCTTCAAAATTTAGCAAAACGCCAGCTTGAAGAAAGGCATCGGCATGCTGTATGATTGGCCTGGCCAGGTAACTATTTCAGTTGGGCCCTCTGCTATTGTTTTGTTTTAGTGGGAATCCTTGTTTTCTGAGGAGATGAAATGAAGGTTCAAAGGAGTTCTAACATCTCTTGCTCTGAGAGTCAGTTTGTTCACAACAGAAGTCCAGCAGAGCTCGTAAGATGCAAAACACATATGAATCTGAACCTTACTTATTTCAGTAAAGTCTGCCAAAGCTGAAAACTATGATGTTTGAATGTACAATTTCTGTAACAGTCATTTTCCATTAATCTGAAAAGGAATGAATACTAGCAAGACTTGTGTTAGGCTTGCATTGAATTTGTTCAGTCTGAAGCCTCAGCATCTGGCTGTTAGTGTCTTAGAGTGGTGCGCTGCTGCTTTCAGTCTTCCTTAATGACCTCAATCTGACAAACGTGGGGGACTTCAAATAAAAGCTAGCAGTAAGGTAACCAAGGTGACCAGTGGGATGTTAGTAGATTGAGTGGAGGACAGTTGGGAGTGTTACTGCGGAGTAATAAGCTATCATTATACCTTTACCCAGTCAGTCTTGGAGTAGAACCTCAGGAGTTCTCGTAGAATTACATATCACTTGGTGGGACTAATAAAGGACAGTAGTTAACAGCTGGTGAAGATGGCAGCCTGGATGGTGGCACCTTGCTTGGAGGCAGACCACCTCTCAGGATGGTGGTCAGCCTTTCTGCTGGTTCATTGTGGTATAATGACATTTCAGTGGTATGCATTGGCAGCTGAGTTACTGGATTGGCACTTGCTTTCTCACAGCTAAATGCGTTTGACAGGCCACAGTGGGGAGGGTGCAGTGGCTGCTCAGCCCACCACATTAGTTAAGTATTTGTGAGCTCAGGATGGCCAGTCACTGAGGCTGATCACATTATTGCTGTAATGTTGGATCATAACCTCCCTAAGGAGGTGCTGCTGCTGTTCACCGGAGCTGTGCCAGCAGGATATCAGCACCATGATAGGACCATTGCTTTGCTGTTTGTGTAGAGGTTATCTAATGGAGTGGTGTGTCATGTGAGTGGGAGGTTACTCATCTTTGCTGTAAGTTAGCACGTCTCCTTTCTAGTGTCTCCTTGGGAAGGTATATATTTTTATTGCTGTCAATCACTATTTGTATTGTTATGGCTCATCTGAGTCTTGGTGATGGAGTGGGACCTCACTGATATAAACAGGACTGGAAGATCATATTTGTCCCTGAAATCTTATAACTGTTAACACATGGTATGATCTAGTCATGAAAACTGGTGATGAAACTAGACTCACTGTTTTTCTTGTGTGTAAAAACGTGCATTTCTGGGAAATAATTGCACAGCTTGCACAATTATCTTTTAAAAGATAAAGATGTAAATTATCTGGAAACAAATTCAAATACGCATTTGACTATGGCAGAATAAATATATCTGTACAGACAAGCACATTAGGTTTGGGATTTTCTGAAAAAAGCTTTTTTTCTTCTTTAAAATGACATTTTTGTTCCAGTTTATTACTTACTCCTTACCACTACTGTCATCTAGCTGTAGTCATATTTGTTTGCTCCCAAGAAGTGAATGCAGAGCTCTTGGAGAATCACAATTACTTTCACATCAGGAGAATTTTTTCTTGTTCTCACAAGAACTTCATCAAAATGCATTTAAGGGGAGGTTTTGTGGAGAGGAGTTGGATGATTTCATGGTATCTACTTTGACATATAAAGAGAGGCAGACAGAAATCTGATGCAGGAGGAAGGAAGATGGGGAAATCTTCTGTAAGTTTAGAAAAACAGTTTTTCTAGGGTAAAAGGCTCATGGCAGTAATCACTGGCCAAGGTGTAAGTTTTCTTGGGCAAGCAGACAGCAAGCTGACTTGGGTTTTGGAAGTGTCCCATTCAGGTATAGTGAAGGCTTAAAACTCTATTGTACTTCCAGTCCAGGAATGGGCACAAAATGAATGAAACAGAAGTGTGCACAAGGTGCACAGTCCAACTCGAGGGGAAATTGCCTGTCAAGGGTATAAGGTGAAACTGTTGATTGTTAAGTGCCGACAGCCCTTTGGGGAGGTCTTTTCTAAGCAATTACTGGTATGAGAGCAATTGTTTCCCTGCTGACGTTGCAGAATGGGGTGGAAGCAGAAAAGAAATATTGTTTATGAATCTATAACCAGTTTTTATCAGTTTGAATAACTAGTAATTATATACTGGGACAGTTCTGGGAGGGAATCTGGCCAGCAGCTGGCTAAGTATTGGTGCACTGAACATCTTATTTGCAAGTGAATGGGCTAAATGTAGTGGTTTGTCATGTCCTACCAATCCAGTGGGATTTATGATCTACTAAAAGCAAGTGTTGTTGGGGCGGTTGGGCATCACCAGCACTACGCCTCGCCTAGTGAATGCTGAACTGCACAGTTGTTCTCCCCAAAATGCAGCCGGCTGATATTACGCACATCAGACTACCCTCTGTAATGGCAATCTTTGCTGTTTTTGACAGCATATTAAATTCAAAATACATTAAAATATTTTTTAGGATGTTGTTCTGTTTTGAATCAAAATCACTGCAGATAATACCCACTGGATTTATATGTGGGTACGGTTTAGCTCGTGAATCTTGGATGATAATTACCTAATTTGATAACACACACTGTGGAAACCTTGGTATGTTTAGATTGCTGTAGCTAATGAACTTTGTGATCAGACACCATAGCAGCTTAAATCTCGTAAATAAGATGCCTTGTGGGTTTTTGGATTGTTTTGGTTTTAATCTGGTATTGAAATATATCACTGGATTAAACAATTTTAACTACAGTGCTGCTGCTTATAGACTTTTACTGATTATTTCATCTGAAATGAGATAAAATACTGCAGTTGTTTTGCTTAAGAGAGGACGAAAGCATTTTAATTGAAAAAAAATTGGTTATTAGTTTCTGTTGTCTTGTGCTGGTGATTGTCTAGATATCCAGAGCAGCTGTTTCTCTATATTACTTCTTAGGGGTTAAGAACAGGTCACACAGAAAGCATATATTTTAGCACCAGTAGTTCAGTGTTTTTTTTCCAGTGTACCACTTTGTTTTCTAAATGTCTTTTATAGATGTCATGCGAATACGTTTAATTACACTTAAAAATAAATAAATAAGCATAGAACAGACAAAAAAATATTCTTTTCCTGTGTGTGCATATTTATGAAGCAGTTTGATTTAAAACAAAGCATCAAAGAGTTTTGCCGACAATGCGGATGAGACATTTTGCTATGTCTCTAACTTTTGTTGCAATAAACAGGACAGACATTCATTTTTTAAATCAAGGTTATCTCGAGTGGAAGTAGCACACTTCCTCTCCCAGTTTGGTTTAGCTGCAGCCGAAATTGTTTCTACCTTGTCTGCTTCAAGTTTGACAAAGCTATAGAGTGTACTGGTTCAGTTTGGATTTGGGGAGATGTAATTGCAGAAGGTTTTTGTAAATGTTTTCTTTTCTTGGGTGCCAGCTGTGACCGAGGGCATGTCTCAGATTGGTGCATGTGAGACGTAACGCTGCTGGATGTCATGACTGCTACCAAAAGATGTGGTTTTGCAAGGTGCAGTACTCTTTCAGTATTTCACATGCTTTGATTTTTTTGACAGCTTGTCTATGGGATGGTCCCTGTGATGCTCTCAGAAAGTCTCATTACCAATTCTGCAGTTAGCATTATTCCTTCTTACAAGTTTTCTCTGTGTAGGCATGTTCTTATTGTCAGTGCCATTGGCAACCTCCTCTCAGCTTAAGCTGTGCCACTCTGAAGAACAAAAAAGGCAGAAAACTTACATTTTGAACAGTTCAAAATTTGTTGGGTAAGGTCATGGCTTGCAGTCTGGCCCTCTACCATGCTGTGGTGGTGCGCTCTGTGGGTTACTACTCCAAGGCAGCTCATGGGTAAGGCCTGACATGCACAAGAGATGAGGAAGCCTAAAATGTTGGCATAAATGTGCTTCCTCTCCAGGGTCCTGTTCCCAGTAACAATTAGGAGGTAGTGCAGCCAGGGCCCAGTAAGACTTCAGGAGTGTGAAGGAAACAGTCCTGGCAGTGCTGAGATGTTTGACTAGCAGAAAGAGAAAGGAAGTAGGCGACTGGGGGTTGGAACTAGATGATCCTTGAGGTCAATTTATGATTCTATGAACTGAAATTAGAGCTGCAGGTATTTGTGATAATGTTCTTATCCATGTTGTACCTTTTTTAAAAATATAATGTTTGGTTATGTTTTGCAAGAATAGTTGTATATTACTGGCATCACTAATGTATTAGTTACCTCAAAAGTAGCAGTGCTGCATCCTGGATCTTAACACATTGCTAATGATTTGGAAAGAGTGGCTGCATCTTTATACCTGAATTTCTAGATCATTAGTGCAACTGAAGACAGAAGACATCTAAAGCTTATTGCTTCCACAAGCAGTAATTAGTTCCTTTCCAGCAGTTCATGGATATTTATTTATTCTGTATGATGCGCAGTCATTGATTTTCTTTTTTTCTTTTTTCTTGCATTTACTGTCCTAGCAGTAAAAGATAGAAGTTAGGAAGAGACAGATGGCAATGCAATATATTCTATTATTGTTACATAAAGCACATTTGGTACTTCTTTTCTTGTATGGAAAAGCATTTTGGTTGTTAAATGATCCAGTATGATAGTAAGTACAGAACTTGACTATTTGCCAGGCTTTCATGGTTATGGCTCATGATACAATGACTTGCTAAGCAAAACTACCATGAGCTTATCCTTGCTTCCCTGCTGTGACAATGTGTGTACAGTAGTATTGCCAAGATGTCCACACAGTGCTGCAAGCTGCTGCATTACGTTCTGCTGGGACTATTTATCTGCTTAAAAGTTGGCTTTTATTTTGGTCAGTGATGAATATACTCAAGACGGATTATAAGCCTATGGAAATAGAACTAAAGGAACTGCATGCAAAAATGTGTGCTATAAACTACAAACACCCAAAGTCTGCAAAGCAAATAGGGACTTTCCTATTGTGCAGTGGTGGATCACATGCTGAATGCTGAATCACAGCTTGGACCAGTGATTGAGCACCTGGTGGGAAGGCAGGGCCAACCCAGGGGAGCTCAGGTGCAGGCAGTGCATCTGAGTGACTGGAAGGGGTGGAGCCAGGATGCATCCCTTCCCAGACCTCATTTAAGGGTTGGCAGAGGAGGCAAGGGTATCCTGCTGGAGATCTGTACATCCCTAAGGCCTTCTGAGGGTAAGTAGCTTCTTTCCTTTATTTCTGTGCCCACAGCTGTTGCATTTGAGCAGATCCTCGTTTGTTGCGGCCTAGAAGCTTGCTGCTCTGCTGTCACTGCTGTGCTTTTTATTGCGTTACAATCATGGAAGGGGTCAAGCATGAGTGTGATGGTGGCAGAACCTGTATTAGCAGGTTTGTTTGCTCTAGACTTTCATTCTTCAGGCTGTGGTTAAAACCAGCCTTTTTAACCCTTGAGGACTGCGTGCAGTTGCCAGTATCATTTAGTTGGGAATCTTTCTGTGAGGAAAGTCTCTGCTCAGTGAGGCTGGGCAGCCAGTGGCTGGTCTGTATGGTGCGAGAATCAAGTCAATTTGAACATGACTGGACTCAATGGTGAATGCTTTGACTGATTTACAGTTAGCTCCTGAATTGCAGCTGGCCATAAAAATGCTAGTTTTCTATTTTTGGCAGTGATACTTCTATTGTTCCTAGGCTGAAAGTCCTCATGTGGATGAAATAGTTTGTAATGTGTACATCTCCAGCCAGATACTGGATTAGTACAGTGAAAGGGGAATTGCAGTACTGCAGGTTTGTTTGCATTTGTTATGGTGAAAACAATCTGCAACATTGTTCTTTGAGATTAAGATTTCCCTTCTACCAAGATACGAAAGCCATGAGGAAAACATTATTTGGAGCTGTTACTCCTGCTAGTTATTTCTCATCTCTTCTTGTACTTTAGGCTACATCAGGCACCTTTGTTAAGTGTGGGTGCTTTATTTCTGTGACTAAGGAGAACAGGACAACTTCTTTTTGATCATGCAGTGTGGTTTCATTTAACTGGCAAGGTGATAACTGCTGTGAGGGAGGTTATTCTCTCTCTTGAGGAGTGGAAACTGACACGCTCAGCAGCCCTGGTCCTGGCTGAAGGCAGAGCCATTTGATCTCCCTTTGGATGGAGGACTTGCTGTGCCTTTCACACAGGAGCTGTGTGAATTCTGGCGCTGCCCAGCTTCATGTCTTCCTGTGGAGGCCCTCATACATCTGGCGGCTGTGTCTGTGCATTAGACAGAAGGTGGTTCCTCTCCCTGGAGTTGGCGGAGCACGCCCCACGGCACTTGCCCCACATCCACCCCTGGCTATGGCTCAGTTTGCCAGACTCTGAGGCTCAGCCTTGCTCTTCAGCTGGTCCTACTTTCCCCATGCTCCTCTCCTACAGTTTGCCGCTTCCACCAACATGTTGGCTCAGCTGTATGCATGCCTGTAGTTCCAGGGAGGCTCTGTGCAATGATCTTCCTTTTTCCATCTGTTTCCTGAGATTGTTACCCCCATCTCAGCAGGAGGAGTCTGACTTGCCTGGATGAATTCCATGCTTCATCTCCTCTGTAAAAGCGTACCTATTTCTGACTGTGCCTTTGCAAATGGAATTGGAAGGGTAAAATGGAAAGAATGGAAGATATGGCCTGAATGCATGAGAGACAGGAACAAATCTGCCAACAGTTCTCTTAGGGAAGCTGCTGAGGACTCTGCTGGTGTCTGTGCTAGTGGTTTTGTATATCCACATGGGGCTGCAGAAATAAAGGGTAAAGCAACCATGGCAGACTACCCAGTCTGTAGGTTTTCTATTTCTGTATTTCCTGGATCATTACGTAGCCCTGTCAGGATTTCTTTGCTCATCATCTGAACAGCTGATTTCCTGAAAACTCTTCATATTTGGTTCCAGCCTCTTCCGGCTTTTCGCTTGGTTGTTTCTTGAGAAGGGCCATTCACTGTGAACACACAGCAACTACTTAAGGATCATCCTTAGCAAGGTTTTACTTGTTTCTGCCAGGTGAAGGGGCCAGCCCTGTAATATGGAAACCATGTCAAAGCCTTCAGTCTATGGTATCCCAGTTACTCTGATCCTGTGGTGCTAGCTAAGAGTGGTTGCAAGGTAACACAGAAATAATACAGCTTCTGACACATTGCAACATCTTCCATGCAGCATGTTTCCTTTCCTTTTGTAGGCTGACTTCTTGTAAAGGAGGAGAATTCAGAGCGCCTTCTTGTTTTCACTACAAACAAAAAGTATTTGTGTATCCAGTTATTTAAGCTATTTAGGAACAATCTGCTGAGCAAACTATTTAGAGATGGGTGATTAATGCATGCTAACCACACTGTCCAGGTGATGTTTTTCTTACTGAGCTAAAATGTCAGTATTTATATGCTGGTATCTTGGGAGGCTTGTATCTCTGTCTTCAGACAATGCAGAATTTTTAGAATGCCAACAAGGCAGATGCAGGAAGGAGGCAAAGGACTTCTGAAGCTCACAACATCTCATCTGTATGTAAGACTTACTTCATATTTGTTATTCTGGGAAACAGTGAGTGAGTTGTTTTGTCACATTTTTCTGTTCACCATGTAGTGGCAATGCTCAATCACTGGTTCAAGCTGTGACTGAGCACCTGGTGGGAAGGCAGGGCCAACATGGGAGCTCAGGTGCATGCAATGCATCTGAATGATGTGAAGGGGTGGAGCCAGGATCCACCTCTTCCCAGACCTCATTTAAGGGTTGGCAGTGAAGGCAAGGGGATCTTGCTGGAGATCACTGTGTGCCCAAGGCCTTCTGAAGTTAAACAGGTTCTTTCCTTTATTTCTGTGCCCATGGCTGTTGCATTTGAGCAAATCCTCACTTGCTGCAGCCCAGAACCTTGCTGCTCTGCTGTCACTGCTGCACTTTCTATTGCGTTATGCACTTCCAAATGTCTTTATGCCACATCAACAGCAGCATACCTGGGAAGGCTGGAAATAGTTCTCATAGAGGAGGTACTGGGATGTCATTTGTAAGCTCCAGGTAGGGAAAGAATCTATTTAAAATAACAGACAACTCTTACGCATTTATATAATATAGGGTCTGAAGTGAGGTGCCTGTCAGCACTTTACTAAACATTCTATCCAAAAATTTTTTTCTACAGAGCATGAAAGTGAAATCTCAATATGCATCAAAGAATTTGCTGCAGTTCTGACAATCCTTTCTGTCTTTGAGGTGGTAGGAAGAGGGAGATGGAGGCAGGACAGAGCTGCCACAGTCTGCTTGTAGAGAGGAACATATCTGAATGAGTTTTTTTTTTGTTGTTGTTGTTGCTCTCTTCAGTAGCTTTGGTTGTGCAACAGTGCTGGATAGTTCTATTTTATAATGAGAGATTCTTTACTGTATAATATTTTCTAGGATATTTCTGAACAACAGTGAAAATTAATAGGAGATAATAGTGGCTTGTCTTTGTTGCTACTTTATCTTCTTTACAAAAACAGATTGTACTAGATATTTAGAATCCCTGGCACAGTCTAGCATCTTTTATTGTAGATATTGTCTAGAGAACAGATTATTTGTCCCTGCGGTTATTGCAGGCATATCTCCCAGACTAATCTGGAAGTGAGCATAAAGTTGTGTGGATGTAATGCTTGGTTGCTGTGACAACTTTGTGATAAGAAGTTCTGAAAAAGAAAGTGAAGTATTGATACATAATGGTTGATCTAACTTTAGTGCAAGCTGCTTTAGTGCCTTTGTGCTGTTAACCCACAAACCTGTATAAAAGGACAGAGAGAAGGGGTAGTAACAGCTCAGTCAATGAAGTAATTTTAGAAAACCTGTCTTTCAGTGTGTTAGCTGTCAACAAAACCTTTGCCTTTCAGAAGTAGTTCTCAGCAGTCTTCCTGAACTGCCTCTTCAGAGTATTT